>JBBPTW010000483.1:1711-13225 GCA_038094575.1 Phylloporus cf. nigrescens
TCTATAGATATATCCTCCAGGGCCAATATGACTATAAGCTAGGGATGGGACAACTCTATCTCCTAGATCAAGCAGAAGGATGTTCAAGAGACTATCTCCTTCTGAGTGAGTGAGAAACTTAGTCAATCAGATACCTGGTTGTTCTTCAATCTCTGAATAAGAGTATTCAAAATGATTGATTGACTTTTACTAGCAGGGATAATGGCTGTGAGGATAGCTAGATTACTTGTATCAAGTAATGAGGTGAGGTGTAGTCTATGTAGACTAGTAGTGGGCTATGGAAATAGCAAGGTAGGTGGTGGTAAGCTCTAAGAAGGCTTGAGAAGGGGTTTTGCCTAGACAACAAGTCTATGGGGCAAATGGATATGGAAAAGGTGGGTTGGAAAGGTAAACTCTCTAGGATGAGTACTCTTGAAGAGAGGGATAATCTGAAAAAGAGGGAAGAGTTCCAGAAGGATGTTTCTTAAATCCTTAGTTGGCTGAACTCTGATAGGTATGTTGAGCTTTTATGGCTCTTTGAGACTGGAGCTCACTTGGGACTTTTGGAGGTCAAGTGGGGAGTAATTGGGACTCTCTGTCCCCTGCTATATTTATGGGCTTATATACAACAGTATAGGGGGCTATGCTACAGCTTACTATTCCCTTGGGACTCTCCATTTAGAATTCCTCCTAGTTAGATTGACTAGGTCTGACATCTTATGACTAGTCTCCTTAATGACAGGCTGTACTTCATGAATGACTCTTTGTGACTCTTGCAGGCTATGCAGAGAAGTCATTGGGGCTATGCTTCTTGAATTAGAATTGCCATTCACTAGTCTCTGAAAGGGATGCAAGTAATATAGAGCAAAAAGCTATGTTTGCCCAAATTAGGCTACAGTGCCTTCCCAGAGGGCTGTGCATGAGTAAGCAAGTTACATGATAGGAGGTCTTGGTCATGTGATGCCTCTGTAGGAGTTGGGTGGCTGTGCATTTACAATGTTCTAAAATATAAGGTAAAAGTTACCAAAGGCTATTAACCTTGGTAGTTAGAAGGTAGTAGAAAGATGAACCTGTATCTTAAGGAGCTGGAAGGTGGAATCTTTGAAAGATTAATGGTAGTTAGTTCATAGTATAAGCTTTCTTGAGAGTAGAGGTAGTAACTGGCTAGGTAGATAGAAGTTGTAAACTGAGAATAGGAATTAAAAGGGGTAGAATAGACATGGTTGGTGAAATGTCTGGTCTGACTTAGCATGATTTCATTTTTGTGCAGGTCATCATATGCCATTGTGTTCCAATGAACAGTGGTGTACCTTCACCTTCTGTGGTGTTCCACCAAGCTAGCCCCCTGCCCTCACATATCACTGCATTTCATCAAATGCAATGGTATACTCTTACCTTCTACCATGTCTTACCTGGCCTGCCTGCTTGCCCACCATGTCCCATCAAGTATGGCTGCTTCCCCATTCTTCCTTGCTACCACCATGTTCCAATGAGTACAATGGCACACCTCCACCTGCCTTCAAATGAGAGATTATGAGTGTAGGGTAATGAAGATAGTGACAAGGAAGGTGATGCACTTATGACAATGAGAAAGCAGGATATATGTACTGTAAAGTAGAGTCTATGTATTTTTAAGTACTGTACCTCAATATCATTTTTTACATATATTATTGGAATATGAGCAAAAGGGTGAGAAAAAATGAAATTTGAATAGTGCTGCATATTGGCACAGTATGCTACAGTGTTGAGCATATTGTACAGTGCTGTATAAAGGGGGACCTAACTGTGGCTGCTATAGTCCTGTAGCCAACTACATAGCACTGGACAGCCACAAAGGGGTTTACTGATGACTTCTGCCTCTTACTTATAGAGGATTCCACATCAAAGAATAATGATAGTGTTTTTTAATTTCCACAAATTTTTAAGAGAATGGCAATCATATTGCCCTTAGAAAGGTTATATTGTACTTTTATCAGATGATATAGTATAAAGCTAAATCATACTGAAGCAGTTAAATTCTAATTTATAACAACAACTAGTTCTAAGGATATTTAGGCCTGACTTTTATGGAGATTATTAATTGCTTTTGATCTATATCTAGTTATCCATATCATTAACCACTAGCTAGTAATAATTATTGAGGTTATGGAATTTATATGGGTTATAATTACTTTATATAGCAATGTACAATTTACTGATGAATTAATGCAACTTTCATACTCAATGCTACCGGTTTCTTGATTGGCAGGAAAAACTGCATCTTTTCCAGCTGTTCACTACTCTCACAAATATGTCTGAATATCCAGTATTTCCTCCAATGAACAACATGTTACCTCTCCAGCAGCCACCAGAAGTTTTTTATTTGAGTTCAAGTGCTCCCACATTTCTCCTGATAAGTCTATTGCCATTTTACTTACCCTGAAACCTCATTTTACCAATATTCATATTGACAATGCTTCAAGTATCTTTTCTCTCCCTGATTTGCATGATGCTCTTGGTGATTTCTTCTCTCAACATTCTTATTTAGAATGTGAGGGCCATTGGTTTTCTGCTTCTAACTACCCACTTCCATTCATATATATTAATGGTTGGAATAGGTTGCAGATCTAGTAACATTCCATTCTTGATCCATCCACCATATCTCCTGTTCAAACTGTTCAAGCTATCCTTCACCCCAAGCTTTCCTGGTTATGAAAACACTGTCCTTATTTACTATGAGAGTGGCAAACTACTTTCTTCTAATTCTCCATATGATTGTATGTTACTGATATATCTATTGTTCCATGTGCTCATAGCTGTATTACAGGGTACTCTGTTACCCAAGTTTGAGCAATCCTCCAGCCACTCATGGACCCTATGCAACCCACTTGTCTATGTTGAATACTTCAAATTCTTATCTGCTCATTTTGTTACTATAGGTGATATGCATATTGTTATGCCAGAAAAACACATTGAGATGTTCATTGTTGAACAGTGTCTGCATGCTAATGGGCTTGCTCTGGGCAACATCATTTCTTTGGATGATATTCAACAGGTTGTCCAACTTGTCCTGAAATTTGATTCTTTATTTCCATCTGGGATGATATGTAACAATTGTTTGAACATTGGTCAGAAGTTTTTCATTAATAGCCTTTCAGATAAAGAGACATTCCATGCTGTTCTCAGCATACAGTAGTTTAGTCTTTAACTGCATAATCATATCTCAATCATATCATTGATTTTTTTGATTATATAATGTAATACATCATAGATAAACAAGTGTGGTTCACCTTACTACAGTGAAGAGGCAGATCTCAGATCAGGTGCTCCTACTAGCTTCTACTGGCTCTACCTCAGATATCTTGCCAAAGCTTTCCTACATTTTCCTACATTGGCTAATTGTTTTGCTAATGATTGACATCTTAGCTTGTTGCTAACACATCCAATTACATGTTGTGATGCATATCAGCACTTCCAACTGACACACCTGAGCCAGGTGTCACCAACTTCATGCCCAGAACTCCCACATTCCATCACACACTCATTCTAAGAATTCTAAGATTCTAAGATTCAGAGAAGTCCTCAACTTTTGTGATGCAGTCACATGGGTGCATTGGGTTGGAGATGAAAACTCAGATTAGCAACAGCTTCCAACTACCACAGTATTGGAACATGTCAATCAGACAGATTGTTGTACCTATCTTGGCTTGTGTGTTATAAGAATAATAAAAAGTTGGATAATGTTAAAAGGGATGGGTGTGAGTTAGACTCATCCCAGGGGTTCCTTGGTAAGGTTGTATGAAGAGAAGGGGTAGCTGCGATGATACCTGAGTGCATATAAACAAGTCTGGTGGAATCTGGACTTGGATGTATGACTGGAAAGATGATTCCAGTACCAGACGATAGGGTGAATAGTACAAAGTAAGATGAATACAAGTGAGAACTGCAAGTTAAACATCACAAAAGCTCATGATAGAGCCTGACAACAGATGGAAAGGGAAATCAGATAGATGTCATTAACATCTAATACAAGTATTTTATAGTCTGAACATTCTCCAGGACTTTAAGGTATAAAAATAAAATAAAATGGTAATAGTATCGAAGAAATGAGATATAACATGTTACAATCAATCAGGAATAATAGCACAAGTCTAGTGCTGACAGTATCAAGTGAACAGAAACAACTGAGATGATTCCAGTACTGAGCTAGAAAAGGAGTAGTCACATATTTGAAAGAAGTCTCAGACCATGCAGTGAAGGATATTAGCAGTAAGCATAAATGACAAATATGAGGGGAGAAGGAAAATCAATGAGGGAAATAGCAATTAATAAAATATCACTAGATAGTATTACCAGATATGGCATCAGATAGTAGTCTGGTAGCAGATAGAACCAGATACATACTAGAACTGTTTGATCACAAGTGGATAGACATAGAACACTAAGGGACATTTTGAAGGACACTCTTGAATGCTATGGGAACCTAGAAAGACAGGGAACAAGCCTCTACAAACATAAGGAGTACTAAGCTCCTACAGTGTGAGAGTGAGAAACTGTCATATTCATTTCCAACCCCTATATGTCTACCTCTGATACTGTCCTGACAAACTCTGATATTGTACTTGGTTATTCTCTTCTTCTGTACCAGAGTTACTCCAGACCTCTTTCCCTTCATTCAGATCTAACTTCTTTTGTATCAGATAGCATTCTCCATTCTTTAGTGTCACCATTTCAATAACATATATCTTATTTTGTATTAGTTCCAGTCTTTCTATGTCTCCAATTCTAATATGTCACTCCATGCATCTCCTCCATTATGATCCTATGTTTCTTTGTTCTTCTTATGTTTTTCTCCATTTCTTATTTCAATCTCAAACTCAATTTCCTAGTATTTATATAAGTTAATACTTTTCTCCTATAATTTCTCAGTATGAATATCAACTTTACCTTCTCACTCATCTTATCTCTAAGTCTTGTCCTCACTCACCCTCCAACCTCCATTCCCTCCTATTCCAACACTCTACTTCTATAAGAACCAGACTTGAGCAAGGGTGTGACACATAAGTCCTGCACCAAGTCCTACATCATGTACTATCTCTACTGGACTTCATTCACCTCTGTACCTACCTCCCCCAACTCATTTGGACTTCTATTGAACCTGTGTCCAGAGGATCCAGACTTGACAGAGACCTGGGCCTGTATTTCAAAAATTGAATGTAGCTTCTCTAAATGGCTGGGCAGAAGATTGAAGCTGAGTCAGATTGGGGTGGTGATGCTGGCCAGGTAAATCCAGGACCATTGGTACATACTGGAAAGACCATACAGAACTGTTGTCCTGCTCAATCTTTGCATTGACAGCTGACTCAGACAGCCACATAGCCAAAAAAGGCAATCATGCACTGACAACCAAGCACACAAGCCAGAGCATTGGTTTATAGATGGTTACAGATAGTTACAGAGGGGGGGGACCCCTCTGTAAACTTTGGATTTACAGACATGGTTAGATGACTTCAGCTCAACATGTACCATATGGCTCCTTTCTATTAGAGTGACAGCTGTCATTTCATAGCTAATTATACCTTGAAATTTACAGACAATCATCTCTAAATCCTTATGGGAAGTCACCCACTTAGGTCACACCGCAGGGGGGAGCATTCTCTGTTAAGTTTTTGATTCAGGGAAGTCCTCAACTTTTGTGATGCAGTCACGTGGGCGCATTGGGTCGGAGATGAAAATTCAGATTAGCAACCACCACAGTATTAGAACATGTCCACCTCACCGCCTGCAGAGCACCGCGACAAACGACAGAAACTCATGCTTCCTCAACCGCCCCAGGACTCTCGATTTGCCTTCGACGTGGTTGACTACGACAAAGTTAATCGCAACATCAACGCTTGTCCCGAAGCTATAGCCTGGAGGAAATTTATGCCAAACGACCTCGATGAAGCCATGTGCTCTTTCCTTCTTTATACGATTGTGAAAATGTCAGAGGGACTTCTTGATTCGCGTTATTGCCAAATTCAGGAAGCCGAATCACTCGTCAAAGAAAGGAACGATCTGAAGGAAAAACTCCTGATTGCGTGGAAGACAGGTTCATTTAATGACGTGTTAGATTTGGGTAAGTGGAATAGTCCATTGATTGCTGTCGCAGGTATTCAATCTTCCCAGAGTACCTCCGGAGTACGGTGTCCTCCTCATCACAGCCCTCCACGTTCGAACGGACTATCACGGCACAATCAGACATGATGAAAATCCAGCGAGGTAAGATTTTAATATTGGTCGATATGGAATATGTTTAATCACCCATGCAGTTATTGAGAGAGCATGGGAAGTACCTTACGAGGGGGATCACCATGTTCTGCTATTCAAGGAGATCAACGATATGAGGAGAACCACTCCGTACATGAACATCTGCGCGATTGTCCAAAGCTCAGGAACGGGAAAGTCACGAATGGTCGATGAGCAGGCAAAGCTTGTCTACACCCTCCCTATCAACATTCGGACCAGTCACGCATTAAGTACACAATACTGCTTTACATTCTCTCGCACGTTCCCAATTTGATTTTAGATGTCGCGCACCCACCACCAGACAAACCGTTGCACAACTACCTAGTGGACACCTCTGGTGACGCGGACGACTGCAAGAAGCGTTATGCGACATTTTTCTTGTCTTTATTTGCTCACGCTACCGAAGAACTCGAGCATATCCGGCCAGAAAAAAAAAATGCTCACGAGATGCCCTCGCCAGCCTGTGGCGCGAGCGCATACGCGACCAAGAATATCGCCACTCCTTCTACGAGAGAGTGGTTCAATCATGTAACGTAAGTCGTATCTTGAGATTTACCTGGGATCAAATATACGATATCCTTTTAGTCAGTTACAGACGAAGACTTCGATGCCATTGTCCGCAGCGCTCAATCACGACTCTCTGAATTGATAAAGGCGTTGGACGAACTCTCAGAACCAACCCAGAACGTGAAGGTCATGATATACGTTGATGAGGCCCACGAATTGCAGCATGTTTACCCCTCTGATGAAAAACGGCGCACACAGCTTGACATTTTGACCTCGGTACTCGCCGAGTTTTCTAAAAAGTCGATGTTCTGTCTATTACTATCCACGCAATCGTCGCTCCGTTTTCTCGCGCCTCCTGGCGAGGCTGCTACATCTGAGAGAGCCTGGGAGCACGCAGGGAAATTACTGGCACCATTTACGGAAATCCCATTCGACTGCGCACCCAGTCTCAAGATAGTTCCTGGTGAGCTGCATGTGAGAGATCTCATGGAGATCACTTACTTGGCGAAGTGGGGTCGTTCGCTGTGAGTTTCATCACATGCTTGATCTCCAGCTTAAATTCATACCTCACTCGTCGCTTAGTTGGTGGACTATGCTCAGCGACGCCGATCCCGCCGAGAACGTTCAAGAAGAAATGATCAACTTTGCGCGAATGAAGTTACTCCGCAATCATGACATCCATTCCTCGTTGGACAAAGTCACACAAATCGCGCTGATGGCGGTCCTAGATGTCCTTCTCGCGCTCGACTTCGAGCCAAGCCGCGAACAGACATACGAAATGGAAGCTAATATGGTGGCGAATCATATGCGCATCGCTTATTCTGTGCCGCAGCACCGCAAGTACTTCAGGTCTGGGTACCCATCCGAACCTCTCCTCGCGGAAGCAGCCGCACAGCAGTTGCATGAATTCCAGCTGCAGTCCCAGAGACACGATGTTATGGTCCATATTCTAGGTGAAGGGCTTCGGAGCACCCTAGTAGATCTCGGGCAACGTGGAGAAGTTGTCATGCGATTGCTTCTCGTGCAGGCCTATATGGATGCCGTGCGGGTGGAACAGGCTTCCGTGGATTGTCCCTCCATCAATCCCTCCACACAGGAGTCGATAATGTTCAGCCAAGGATGCAAACTGGTCACGTTCATCCAACAGCTCTTTTGTTCGGAGCCCGCCAGTGAGATTTTGGAGAGCAAACCGAATAACATCAGGATCGATACAACCTTCCGCACTACATTTGAAAAGTCCGTCGTCCGGTTCACCCACTTTGTCAAAGCTGGAGATACAAGCGCGTTGACGACGGAAGCACTCTTCGCCGCTTTTGCCAGGGGAATGGCGTTCATTGGTCATCCGACACAGAAATATGTCGACTTCGCAATCCCAGTGCTATTAGACAACTCTGATGCCCTGCAAGAATCTGCCATGTCCGCCATTTTGATCCAGGTAAAGAGGCGTGTTCACACACGTGGGGCAGCGGCGTATGCTTTTCGTCAGGAGAACGTGGGCCTCTTTCCGGAGAACGATGCAGCACCTCATCGGGCGTACATCACACTGATAGCGGAACTCGGTGGCGAACGCTCGAAGGACACCGCAGGAGGGTCTTCAACGTCGAAAATATATGTTTTCCAGCAACCAGAAGTGCAACACCATACTCGTGAGACGCACCCACGTTTCAGTGCCACCGTTTACGGCTGTTCCAATATGTTGTACAAGGGTGTTGGGAACAACGAGGTCGAATTTCAGGGTCTCTTGGCGATCCGCAACTTCTTGGACGAACACCCTCGTCAAAGTAAGGAATCACGCTCTGCGGTGATGAAACTGAAGCCTCTTTGGGAGTATGGCAATGATTCGTACCACTGGGTCGAGAGCAAGGCATTAAACACGAAATGAATTGCACGAACGATCAACATCCAGAAGTTTTTGTATGAAGTGTAGCGTCGCATGGCCTTGTATCAATGACAGCATGATCGAATTTGTATCATGACTAGCATGGATTTTGTCCTGGTCTTGCCTGGTCTTGAATGACGAAGTCCAAGTCTACACATTGGAGTGCCACCAGGAGAACACAGTCGCTAGCCGCCACGTCGTGGTGTTGTTAGTGGATAAACTACATGTGAAGGGGGGGCGGCCTGAAACTACTTGGTTCATCGATGAAAGAAGCCGCTGTGGAAGAAATAGTAGGGGAATGGATGCTACTGGCAGTGGACGATCACACTTTGCGTCGACCGTTGTGAAGCAGTACTTGGTATGGAGTAAAAGCAGGTCGAAAGAGCCTGCGCGACCACCGCTTTTCTGCCAGTGCGGGGGGCACATATGTCACGCTGAACGAGAGCCGTTCCGCGGCGCCTCCTGTTGTTACTGCGCCACCATGCTCCTGGTCACCAAGCGAGCAGACCCTGGACGAGATGATCTCTCGCAGCATGATGCAGTTCGTCGGGTTCCGCTCGATCAACGCATTCCTTATGTACACCTCGGTGCCTAGTTGGATGTTTGGCCAGGTGGAGGCCGTAACGTTGGAAATATCTTGGATTCGCAGCACATTGTACATATCTCCCGACATTACTGCGTCTTCGATAAGCTCAAACGAGCCGGTCGAACCTCGCTTGGATAGAACAGGATCAACATTATGGTATCGCCCAGATCGCAAGGACTGTATTATTACAAGACCGCAGATAGTATCGGTTGTTAGATAGGTCACCCTCCGCTATGTATTCCACGCCCAATTAAGCACGTACGAGAGAGGGGGGAAACAGAAAGAGGAGAAAAATCCACGGCGCGCGGGCCAATGGCGCGGACTGACGACTCGACCATCAAGTGCACTCCCATCGTGTCGCATAAAGCAACACCACGATGCATCACGTTTTAAACACGACGATGAGCACGAGCAACACGAGTATAAGCACACCAATAGTCACCGTCGACCCTGCATCACCATCAGCCTCCCAAGTCGTCCCCCCATATCAAACACGCACCGTTTTCCCGCGCCCCGCGGGCAACACGCGCGAGCCGTCTCCGCGCACCGGTCATGCGCGCATGAGTCCCGTCCAGCTCGGTATCGAGCTCACCGAGTAGACCAGTGTGTACGTCCAGTTCGTCATTGATCTGGAGCGATATGTGGTGTTGGCGGTGGATGGACGAGGAGAGGTGGTCGAGGTGCGTGTCTTGGTCTGCGAGTGCGGGAGTGAGAGCGGGCCGGGAGCCGACGCGGGAGCAAGGGCGGGAATGGAAAGGGCGGGAACGCTGTGTTCGTTGACGAGAAACGCGAGATAAAGGAGAGGGACGAACCTTGGATGATTTGTCGCTGTTGGAGGAGAATGCCATCCTCGCAAACGTCGTGTGGGTCGGGGTCGGGGTCTCGGACTGGATGTGGCTCGTCCGTGTAGGGCTCAAAGGCGGGCGAGGGGCTTTGTTTGCGTTCGGGGGTGGCGGGAAGCGTTGGGGAGGATGGTTCGGGTGGTGGGATGCTATAGGAGTAACCGCCAAGGTTGTCGCGAACGTAAGCCACCATGGTCAAGGATGGGGAATGCGCATGGCAAGCACAGACGCGTGACGGAACGACCAACATCCAAATGTCAGCCCACCGCACGCCAAAAGGGGGACGACTCACCTGGTCAGCCCAGCTTTTTCGGCCTCCTCTTCGCCCAGCATACCCCGCAACCGCTCGTACTGTCCCCGGAGCGCCGCTAAACCGTCCTCCCTGCCCCCGCCTGTGGTTCCGGATCCTGCATCCGAGGTGTCCTGTAATGTGATAATGCCGCTGCGGAGCGTCCGTAGGTTGGTCAGGATCTGAGTGAGGTGTAGGGTTGGATGCGTCGACTGAAGGCGTTGTCGTTCGAGGAGGAGCGAAAGCGTCGTAGTCGTCAGATTGGTTAGTTTTGGATGGGACATGTCTCGCAAAACGGTTTGTACAGCGTCTAGTATGAGAGGAGGTACTGGAGAAAGGCACGTGATCTATTCTACATGTTATCAACTAGCCTTGGTGCCTCCCCAGGCTACTTTTTGTCTTGGTACGCCGTCAGCCTTGGTACTTTTGTCCCCTTTCGCATCCCCCTCCTTTCCCTGAGTCTTTGTGGACGGTGCAGACCCCGGTAAAGGCGCCGCACGCAACCCATCCAATACTCGTGCAGCGTACTCTGAATTCCGGATAAACCACCCCGCATACCGCCGCCCAACCGTCGATTCCGCAATGTGGATCATATTCTGTTCGTGACAACATCAACCTCAGCCAGAACGCACCCCCGAATGAAGGCGCACCTCGTCGATCACAAAATTCAAATCGCTGATGGACATCCATTCGCCATCGAGTAGACTCCCCCCGCTATTGGACGATGCACTATTGGCACCCGTTCCCTTTTCTTCGTCCTTCTCTGGTCCCGAAGTCATGTTGACGCGGCCGATACACCGTCCCGCGTTCTTCATGACCATCATCCAACTTAACACTTCCTCTTCGTCTACGCCTGCATCGAGGAATCCCGCCAGCTTCCGCGCATCGAGGGATGTGTACAACTTCAATAGGCTACGAAGAACGGGCACCGGCG
Source organism: Phylloporus cf. nigrescens (assembly GCA_038094575.1). Lineage (NCBI taxonomy): Eukaryota > Fungi > Basidiomycota > Agaricomycetes > Boletales > Boletaceae > Phylloporus > Phylloporus cf. nigrescens. Next base: position 12,995 of record JBBPTW010000483.1, read on the forward strand.
CCAGAGACAAGAAATGCGCTTTGAGTGCACGCAGGTGACGGTGGGTCGGATCCAAGACCGTGTTGGTCTGGGTAGATGGCGACGTGGGTGACGATGGTGCCGGCGGGTTAAGGAGCAGCGCCAGCGCAGTCGGGTCATCGTACGGTGGACCGCTCGCGGTGATGAATTTTGGGCAAGCGTACAGGAAAATCTCTTCAAACGTGCTGAGACCCTCTTCCCTATGCGTGTGTT
>JBBPTW010000484.1:0-13205 GCA_038094575.1 Phylloporus cf. nigrescens
TGACTGACTGGGGACAGTCAGATTCTAAGTCCTCTGTGGATGTAGGAGCTTAGTGCTCCTTACGTTCATAGGGGCTTGTCCCCTGTCTTTCTAGGTTCCCATAGTGTTCAAGAGTGTCCTTCAAAACATCCCTTAGTGTTCCACATCTATCCACTTGCGATCACATACGTATTTGTTTATTCCAGTACCGGACTAACACCGGACTACGTATCCAGTATAATATCTGGTTATTTATCCGGTCACTTGTTCTGCTTTCTACATTTTATTTTTATTTTGTTTCTCTCTTACTCATATAGACTTATTGACCACCATACGGACTAATCAGTCTTCATATGCTCGCATGGTCCATGAGCTCTTCATACATTTATTCTCTCTATTGAGTTCAGGTCATATCTCATCTCACTTCGTACCTTGATACCACCATCACCGGACTTGAGCTGTCACTTATATTCTAACTTCATATTTTGTTTCTTGATACTGTTGACAGTTGACTGACACTGTCACTTTATTTTCATCCATACCTTACTTAGTCACAGGATATGCCTGGATTATAAAAATCTTGTACCTTGTTCCAAATAAGCAGGTTTTTGCACCCCATTGTTCATCTCACTAAGTGTCAGACTTTATCTTCAAGTCTTTATGACACTTTCCCTCATCGTTTGTCTTTTGTCTTTGTCGCTGTTCATTCTATCCATCTTACCTGGTACACTATCTGGTACTGGAAACTACGCATCCGCTTCACTTACGAGTCCGGAATCAATCAGACTTGTCCATTTGTGCTCAGGTCTTCTTGTAGCAACACCTTCTCACTCTACCAACCTTACCAAGGAATCCCTGGGACAAGTCTAACTTGCACCCACCACTTTCAACATCACCTAACCTTTTTACCTTTCTTATAGCGTCATAGAACCTCTTGGACATGCTTTCGATGTGAGGAGATGTCATTGGAGTAGATGAGAATGTCATCAAGGTAGATCACTATGGACACATCCAGCATATCAGCAAATATTGAGTTAACAAAGCGCTGAAAAGCAGCTGGGGTGTTGATGAGTCCAAAGGGCATTACTAACCACTCATAGGAGCCATATAGAGTGCAGATTTGATGCAATCTTGACAGTTGTTGATAGATTCTTCAAAGAAGTCATATTGATCCCATACCTCAAGACAAGAAGTGCCTTGGACACTGCCTTCCTATTCCTAGATCACATCTGAAAGCATCATGGCCTTCCTAAGACGGTCACTTTGGGCCAAGGACCACAGTTCACTACACAAGTGATGCAGGAAATCAATCAGTGACTTGGTATCTCTTTGAAACTCAGCACCTCCTTCTACTCACAAACAGACAGACAGATGGAGATAGTCAATAAAAAAAGTTACAAAGTTCCTAAGAAACTACTGCACAGATAAACAAGATAAATGGGCTAATTGGCTCGCCATTGCCCAGTTCTCCATTAATAATAGAAAACACAGCTCTCATAACAAGACTGTTGGAATTGGAGCAAGCTCGGGCACAACTCCGAGCATCATCAGACTGCGTTGAAACCGATGTGCACTGCCACGTATTGTTTCCCGTGTATGTTTATCCTTTCTAAGTTGTACTTATTGTTGTAGGTCGTGCTACGACCACCCTGCTCTTGTTTGCCCCGTGCTCGTGCAATGACCATGGCCCGAGCACGCCCTTGTATGTCTTACACTTTGTCTCAATACTTTGCCTGGATGAGTATTTAGTTCAAGGCATGTAATGGCGACCACCTCAGTCTGTTGTCTCTCGCGCACGACGACTGAGGTGAGCCACTTTAGATTGCTTTTCATACCTACTCGAGCTGACGCTGTACATAGCCCACTGTCTCTCGATAGGTAAATAACATCAGTCCGTTGTCTCTCGCGCACAACAACTGAGCCCGCTGTCTCTCGATAGCCATCGTGGGCCTGTGTATAACTCATAGGTTATTGAGCCCGCGCTGAACCTCTGCGTTCGTTCATCGCCATGTCCACCACCATCCCTGTCACAACTGATACACTCCCCAGCAACGTGCCCAAGCTCGATGTCAAGGGCACGAACTGGGTGATCTTTTCATTTCGTTTCCAGGTCGCTGTTGAGGCCAAGGAGCTCTGGGGTCACTTCAATGGTACTTCAACCTGTCCTCCTGTCTCCTCAGCCCCGACTGACGAGGAAACCGCTGCTGTGAACAAATGGGTCAAAGATGAGAGTCTTGCGAAGCATCTCCTCACCCAACGTATCCCCGACTCGACCACTCTGCACATCAAAAGCCTCGGGTCTGTTGCCGATATGTGGAATGCGATCGTTACAGAATATATCGAGAAGGGTGCGTACGCGCAAACGGACTTGCGCACCCAGTTCCTCGAGTCCCGTCTTCTAAAGAACCAGGAAGTCCGCCACTTCCTTGACGGTCTTCGAACGAAGCAAGAAGAATTAGCGGCCGTCGGTGTTACCATTGATGAAACTGATTACCGCTCGACAATCATTCGTTCCCTTCCCAACTCCCTCGCGAATTTCACTTCGAGTCAACTTGCTGCTGCCCGTCTCTACAGCACTGCGAAAACCATCATGCCGGATACCTTGATCTCGATCATCATCGAGGAGGCCGAGCGTCAAAAAGCCTGCAGCACCTCCCGCCACGATGGGAACTCGAAGGATCGTGATAACTCGAAGGATGAGGCTATGGCCACCACCCCTGCTAATACTTCTCGGGGCTGTGGCCATGAAAGGGGTTACCGAGGATCCTCTTGACCCAGAAATGGTGGAAGGGGGAGCTCTGGTCTTTGCTGGGTTTGTGGCTCTGATCAGCACAAATCCCCCCATCACTATTTGCGAAATCAGACGAAGGATGCTGATAAAGAGCAGAAGAAGACTGGACCTCAGGATGCTGAAAGCAGTGCGCACGTTGCCGCTGTTGATTCAGATAACGAAGACGGAGTGTTTGGAGTCTTTGACAAATCCAGCGATGACGAATCGATCCCTGGACTGCTCCCTGCTGAAACTGACGAAGAAATCAGTGATGGATATGATGACAAAGTGGACCCTGACTCAGATGACGAAGATATGGCCCTAAAAATTACTGATGGGCTGCCGCGCACCGAATCATGCCACGTAGAGCTTTATGACTCCGGAACAACATGTCATATCTCCCCATATCACGACCGCTTTGAGGGTCTCACGGACATTCCCTCGAAGCCATTCACCGCTGCGAATCACCAGACCTTCAGTGCAACTGGAGTTGGTGACATGATCATAGAAATCCCAAACGGACACGAAGTGTCTCACCTCCGACTTACCGAAGTCCTTTACTCACCTGAAGTAGGCTATACCCTGGTCTCTATCAGTCGTCTCGATGAGCTCGGCTTCTTGACGACATTCGCAGATGGATACTGTACCATCCAGGGATCAGATGGAGAAACGATCGGAAGGATCCCGCATACCTCAAAAGGACTATATCGTGTCATCCATGACCATGAAATGGCCAGTGCTGCCACCGAGAAGCTCACCGTAATGGAGCTTCATTGGCTTTTCGGACACATCGCGCCATCCGCAGCTTATCGCCTTGCCAAACAAGGTTTGGTTAGCGGTTTAAAGTTCGACGATTCAAAGGATGGTGGTACCTTCTGCGAGTCGTGTGTTTACGCCAAGGCAACACAAAAGCCAGTCGCAAAAGAACGCCAAGGTGAGCATGCCAAGACAACTGGTGACATCGTTTGGTCTGATGTCTGGGGACCTGCTCCTGTTACAACACTAGGTGGAAAACGCTACTATGTCACGTTCATGGATGACCACACTCAGCTTACCTATATGTACGCACTCCGCCAGAAAAGCGAAACATTTACCGCATAAAAAGCTTTTGAAAGTTGGCTCGATTGCCAGCTTGCAGTGAAAGTAAGACTCCTCCACTCGGATCATGGAGGAGAGTATCAGGGCAAGGATTTCGTCCTCTATCTGCAGCACCAAGGTACTGTGCAGCATTTCACTGCCCACGATACCCCTCAGCACAACGGTGTGGCTGAGTGACTCAACCGGACGATCCTTGAATGAGTTCGTGCCATGCTCCATGCTAGTGGCTTGCCGAAATTCCTGTGGGGCAAGGCAGCTTGTCACGCTGTCTGGCTGAAGAATCGAACACCCACCAAATCTCTTGATGGCCTCACCCCATATGAGGTCGCTTTTGGCAAGGTCCCCGATTTGAGCTGATTGCATGAGTGGGGTTCTGAAGTCTTTGTACGAACGGAGAAAGGGACCAAGCTAGGTGGCTGTGTGGAAAAAGGACTGTGGGTGGGAATTGATGACCAAACGGAGTATGCTGTCCGCGTCTACTGGCCATCCAAACGCTCGGTCACGGTCGAACGGAACGTCTACTGGGACCCTTCCCTGCGTCACATTGAGGGGGAGGAAGAAGACAGTTTACTGGGCAACGTCACACAGGCGTATGTCCCACTCCCAAATAAAATTAATGCTGACCACGTTCCTCCTACGACTACTACGACTGTACCACCCAAGTCCGAGCCATCTCCCGCACCACCTATCAGCCCTTCACCACCTACCAATGACCCCATCAATGAACCTCGCCCGAAACGCCTTTGCCGACCCTCTCAGCGTGTCCTTGACATCATCAACGGAAAGGCCGCTGATCCCATTCCACCACGAGGAGTACAGCTCCCTGACCCCATTCCAGAAGTTCCTGAGCCTGACCCAGGACCATCTGTGCTTGAGGGGGAGGGTCAGTCTGATCAAATACTTGCTGTCCTAGACGACTATGACGAGATCGAGCTTGCACTGGCCCTGAATGACTTCATGGCCGAAGCTGAAGCACTTGAACCTACATCAACTGCAGATGCAAAACATCGCCCAGAATGGCCCCAGTGGGAGCAAGGCATTCAAGAAGAACTCGACATGCTGCACAAAGCCGGTACCTGGGAGCTCGTTGACTTACCACCTGGCGCCAACCTCGTAGGCTCAAAATGGGTTTTTCGCGCGAAGAAGGATGCTGCTGGAAATGTCGTCAGGTACAAGGCACGATTGGTCATGCAGGGTTTCTCGCAGGTTCCGGGCGTCGATTATTTTGACACGTATGCCCCTGTCGCCAAGCTCGCCTCGATTCGAACTGTCCTTGCATTGGCTGCGCGACAGGACATGGAGCTGCACCAGGTTGACATCAAAGGCACATATCTTAACGGAGAACTCACAGATGGCGAATGCATCTACATGCGCCAGCCACCTGGTTATGCTGACCCGACCCACCCACGTCATGTCTGTCGACTGCGTAAGACCCTATACGGTCTCAAGCAAAGTGGCCGCCGCTGGTATCAGAAACTCGTCGAAATCCTCGTCGACAAGCTTGGTTTTCAACAATGTCAAGTCGACCAGGCCGTTTTCATCAAGCGCTCAGGCACATCGCTCGAAATTATTGTTGTCCATGTTGACGACTGCACCATTGCGACCAGCTCACCAGATCTCATAGTGAATCTCAAATCACAACTTCGCAAGCATGTCGAAATCACGGACCTAGGTGAACTACACTGGCTCCTCGGCATCGAAGTAACTCGGAACCGCACAGAACGAACCATTTCCCTCACACAACGTTCCTACATCGACTTGATTGTTCGTTGCTTCAGTTTCGACCAACTCAAACCTGTGTCCACGCCTATGGAGCCACAAGTAAAACTGACCACCAGCCAGTCCCCCTCGACCAGTGCCGAATACGCCGCTATGCAGCACATCCCATACCGCGAAGCTGTCGGCTCCTTGATGTACGCTGCACTCGGTACACGACCTGACATCTCATACGCTGTCGCTACCGTCTCCCACTTCTCTAGCAATCCCGGCATGCCCCATTGGGATGCTGTTCGTCGCGTTTACAGGTATCTTAGCGGAACGAAGGATCTGCAGTTGACTTACGGCAGCAAGAAGAAGCAGTTGCTTGGATATACGGATGCCGATGGTAGTATGGCCGAGGATCGCAAAGCCATCTCAGGCTATGCCTTCCTTATCGATAGAGGAGCCATCTCATGGAGTTCGAAGAAGCAAGAAATTGTGTCGCTCTCGACAACGGAGAGCGAGTACGTCGCTGCGACACACGCCGCAAAAGAAGCGCTGTGGCTGCGCACGCTCATCACCGATCTTTTCGCACCACTCGACGATGCAACCATACTCTTCTCCAACAATCAATCTGCCATCACACTCGCAAAAGATCATCAGTATCACGCATGTACCAAACATATCGACATCTGCTTCCACTTCATTCGCTGGATCATAAACAAAGGGAAACTTCGTCTGATCTTTTGCCCTACAGACAAAATGGTTGCCGACACACTTACAAAAGCCCTTCCGTCCCCCAAGGTCAAGCATTTTGCCACTGAACTCGGACTGCGCACAGCTTGAGGGGGAGTGTTGGAATTGGAGCAAGCTCGGGCGCAACCCCGAGCGTCATCGGACCGCGTCAAAACCGACGCACGCTGCCACGTATTGTTTCCTGCGTATGTTTATCCTTTCTAAGTTGTACTTATTGTTGTAGGTCGTGCTACGACCACCCTGCTCTTGTTCACCCCATGCTCGTGCAATGACCATGGCCCGAGCACACCCTTGTATGTCTTACACTTTGTCTCAATACTTTGCCCGGACGAGTATTTAGTTCAAGGCATGTAATGGCGACCACCTCAGTCCGTTGTCTCTCGCACACGACGACTGAGGTGAGCCACTTTAGATTGCTTTTCGTACCTACTCGAGCTGATGCTGTACGTAGCCCGCTGTCTCTCGATAGGTAAATAACATCAGTCCGTTGTCTCTCGCGCACAACAACTGAGCCTGCTGTCTCTCGATAGCCATCGCGCGCCCGTGTATAACTCATAAAGACTCCATTTGAGATAATAAAAATATTTCATCTGAGGATCAGCATAGAACCACTTTCTTCTCAGATTAACAGAGTGCCAGCTGCTCAGACATTCGAGAAAAACTAGACACAGACCTTTGAGAAGGTCCAGGATGTGTTAACAAAATCTCAGACAAAAATGAAGGTGAATGCTGACAAGCATTGTAGTGTCACCCTGGCATATGCTGTTGGTGATCAAGTCTGGCTTGCAACAGAAAACCCCTACTTGATGTGTGCCTTGAAGAAACTATCTGAGAGGTGGCCCAGTCCATATATGATCATAGATCTGATCAGGACCAATGCAGTAAAATTAAAACTCCCATGTTCCATAAGAATTTATCTGGTTGTGAACGTCACTAGGGTCAAACCTTATAGGGAAAGGTTAAAGGGCCAAACCATTGATTGCCCTGGACCAGTGCAAGTCACTGAAGACTGAGACAATGAATGGAAGATCAACTATATCGCAGATTTGTGATTACATGAAAAACATCTAGAATACCTTGTTCACTGGAAAGAATATGATGAGTCAGATCAAACATGGGAACTGCTCACCCATTTGGGACATGTGTAAGACACAGTACACAACTTCCATGATTTCAATCCATGGGCCCTATCCTTATCACCACTGGACTTCCTTCTCCTGTTTGGCAAAAGAGCCAATAACTACACTGTGCTAGTGCAGTGTGACATTCCCTTTAATCACCTGGAAGTCAATCTTTAGTGAGGGGGTAGTGTTATGGCTGTTAAACTCTTTCCACAAGTGCTAGACACACTTAGCCATTTTTAACAACTCTAGATAAGTTATCCATCATTGCCATGACATCCATGACTTTAAATAGTCACCACAACACACCACCAATCATGTGACTTATCCCCAGATGGATAAATGAAATCTAATGATTTGCATGACTCATGATCCTTATCTATTGATTCCTGTCATGCTTCTCTTCTTTAATCTTCCACCGCCACAGGGCTGTTCTGCCACCCTGTGCTATGCTTCTCTTCCATTTGATATGCCACATGGCTATACCCTTATGACTCACCCCTCATTCCTCTTATCTATTAATCTCCATCACAAGGCTATGCTTACCAGTGCTGCCACACAGATAGCCTTCTATTTCATATTTCTTATCTTCACTGCCTTCATCATGATTCACAGTGACTCGTCTGATGAACACTGCTTATTACTTCTTATGGTATATAACATGTACAAATAGAACCACACATGTACAAACCCCTAGGTAGTATATAAATCCCTAAAGCCCAACTGGAGACCCCAGTCTGGTTTTCTTCTTCTTCTTTAACAGAGGGACACTAGTCTTAAAACTCCTTTTTCTTTCTTCTCTTTATGACCAAGGTAGACTGCTGGTTGCTTCTCTTGAAACACTCCTTTGCTGAAGTTGTTACAGATACCTTCTCTTCTGTTGCTTGTTTTGAGACAGTGAGACTCATCCTATCTCTTGCTGCTATAAGAAAGATAGAAAGTTGGGTGATGTTAAAAGTGGTGGGTGTGAGTTAGACTTGTCCCAGGGGTTCCTTGATAAGGTTGGTAGAGTGAGAAGGTGTTGCTATGAGAAGACCTGAGCACAAATGGACAAGTCCGATCGATTCCGGACTCATAAGTGAAGTGAATGTGTAGTTTCCGGTACCAGATAGTGTACCAGGTAAGGTGGATAGAATGAACAGCGACAAAGACAAAAGACAAACGATGAGGGAAAGCGTCATAAAGACTCAAAGATAAAGTCTGACACTTAGTGAGATGAACAATGGGGTGCAAAAACCTGCTCATTTGGAACAAGGTACAAGATTTTTATAATCCAGGCATATCCTGTGACTAAGTAAGGTATGGATGAAAATAAAGTGACAGCGTCAGTCAACTGTCAACAATATCAAGAAATGAAATATGAAGTTAGAATATAAGTGACAGCTCAAGTCCGGTGACAGTGGTATCAAGGTATGAAGTGAGATGAGATATAACCTGAACTCAATAGAGAGAATAAATGTATGAAGAGCTCATGGACCATGCAGGCATACGAAGACTGATTAGTTCGTATGGTGGTCGATAAGTCTATATGAGTAAGAGAGAAACAAAATAAAAAATAAAACATAGAAAGCAGAATGAGTAACCGGATGTATGACCAGATAGTATACTGGATACACAGTCCAGTGTTAGTCTGGTACTGGAATAAACAGATATGTACTTGATCACAAGTGGATAGACATGGGGACATGGGGAGACATCTTGAGGGACAGGTAGAACTCTTTATGACCTAGAGAGGTGGGGAAAACAACGTCTGCAAATGTAGGGAGCAGTAAGCTCCTACATCTGCAGTGGACTTGGCTTCTGACTGTCCCCAGTCAGTCATGTGACTCGGCAAACGGTGGACCCTGAAACATGACAATGGTGGAACTCAACACGTTGTGTTATCACACTTCTCTTTCCTTCCCATCTACCATCTTTCCTCCTACTCTTACCATGTCCCCCATCGATGACATCCTCGCCCTCAACTTCCAAGAGGACCCAAACTCAGTGCGTGCCCAGGCCGCGGTTTCCCTCAAGATTGCCAGTGAATGGTTCTGCAACATTGCCCTTTCAATTCTGGATGACAATGAGATGCTCCACGAAAAGCAAGAGATGTGGTTGGTGGAGTGGGATCGGATGTTGGTACGTGGTCGAAGTCCTCACACACATTCGGTTCACTGATCTGGTTCCCAGAATGAAGTACAGATTCTCCTGCGCCAGGCACAGGATGTTGGGGTGGAAGCTCACGTCGAAGGGTGAGTCATCACTAGCATGCAAGAGGTCAAGGAGATGGTGTCCAGATGGCATGAAGAAGTCACTGCTCACCATCACCAGGCAGAGAAAGACAAGGTGTGTTGACAAATGGAGGAGAAAGACAAGGCACATCAACAAATGGAGGAGGAAGAACAGGTGAAGGTGCAGACCACCTCACCAGTCAACACTATAGTGACAGTGGAGAAGTCAATCAGCCAGAAGGTGGTCGTCATCGTGAGGGCTCTTCCAAGGGCAGCAATGACCACTGAAGACTCGAGGGCTGGACCATCTCATCTAGTCTGGAACAAGGTGCATGGTCACTGGACTCAACTCTGATAGGATACTAACTGATATAAATAGCGCACTCACCCTGTCGTTGAGGACAATGATGAGGGCAATGATAATGAGGACGAGGAAGACGAAGGTCTGGCAAAGATGAAGCTAACCGACTACTCAGGAACCATCCAGCACATCGACCCATGCATCAAGTGCACCAAGGCAGTCGTGATATGTGAAGGCCCTCCCAACCACACCTGCCTATGGTACACGCACCTCAAGGAGAAGTGCGACAAGTTGCAGGGGCACAACCATGCGAACCGGAAAGAGGTGAAGAGCAAGGGAAAAGCACCGGGTATGTGGACCAGGTATCAAGTTATTGGTAGCACTAACAAGTTGACAGTGCACCCATTGAAACTGAGGTGACTAGTGATGCCCATGCCAGAAGACAATGATGAACTGATCATCATTCAAGACTCTGATGACGAGCCAGTGAAGAAGGCGCTGCACAAGAAGCAGCTGGTCGAGCATGCCATCGCGTGCAAATATGGGCAGGCGACACCATGGGAGCAAGGCTTCCTTGCTATCATGTGATTGAAGGCCGACATGCTTCAATGGCAGGCCAACTTCAAAAGGACGGAGTCACAGATGGCAGAAGCTGGTGCCAAGATGGCTGGCACACTGGTGGAGATGGCGCATATCCAGTGGACTTGGGAGCAGAGGATTGATGGTGATGGGCCGTAGATAGTCATTATCGCGTCATTGCCATTTCAATGTAACATACTTGTACTGTCCGTGTTGTAGCAATAGTCATCCATGTCCGTGTCCATGTCCAAACCACTCAGATCCTAAGTAAGAGAAAGGAGAAATGAAATAAGTTCAGAAAAGAATGTTTAAGACACAACACTGAGTGACGAGATTCCACTCGATTTGTCTTCTTCATTCATCTTTCAACCTTTTCCCCTACCAGATAGTAAGAGTCTGGTTCCAGTTGATATTGGATTGAAGCTGGGCCAAAAGCAAAGTGCACAATGTATGTCTCTATGTGAGTGAAGAAAGCAGAACAGTTCATCAATCGAAGGTAAAGGAGTATATGTATGTTTTGTTTGTTTTCATCTTTTTAAAGCTTTTTGTTGTTTCATGACAAGAGAGAGAGGAGCAGCGAGAGAGAGAGAGAGGTTATTGTATGAGTGTCTATTGTTTGTTTCTTTTAGTGTTATTTTGTTATGAGACACCAGATGAAATCTGGGATGAGATATAGGTCACCAGACTAAACCAGGGATAAGAGCAGATATGTAGCGAAACAGAGTCAAGGAAATTGGGTATCATGTTTTTTGTGGAGGCAAGCTAGTCTTAAGAGACTGCTTCCTCATCTTCCTCATTGTTTTTGACATCGTCCTCAGCCTTGAAATCGTCCAACTCTATATTGCTTAATCCAGTGAAACCAGATACTGGAATTGTGATCTTTGTCCTTGTAAAGTAAGATAGCAACCGAAATGCTGCATACCTCAACCTAGAGATGGCGCCATCCAACTCTGCCAGCAAGTAAGATCCTCCAGTAGTTCTTCAAAGAATCACCATTGGATCCAAGTAGCATGGTTTTGTCTTCCAGTTTAACTCTTTCTCTATTTGGGTATTCTGGACCAAGATAAGATCACCAGGACAGAACTCATAGTCTTAGATTTGATTTTTAAAATGTGCCTCAAATTGCTTCAAGGATGCGAACTGTAGTGTGAAGATTTTTCTGTGCATAGACTCAATATCTTCCTGACACTTTTGGAGCTATGAGGCTCTCCAAGCAATCAGGTCAGAACTAGAAACTTTGTTAGAATCAGGAGCCAGAACAAGAAATGTGGCCTCTGCCAGATTGAAGGGAAAGAGGGGCTTGACTCCGTGCACCATGAAGTACAGAGAGAGTCCAGTTGACTTCAGAATAGTAACACGCTCTGCCCAAAAAATGGAGTGAGCTGTCAGCAGCCAGTGAATCTTCCCTCCCAGGGAACATTTAATGATGGCCTCCCAGATATCAAAATGACACCATTCAATCACACCATTTGCCTGAGAGTTATAGGGGGATATCCGGATATGCCGGATACCATATTGGTCAAATAGAGTATTTAGTGCCTGAATGAAAGGTGAGCCATTGTCAGTAACCAATTCAGAGACAACACCCCAACAACAAAGGATGTCTTCAAAAATGAAAGATACAATAGTGGCTGCATTCTCTGAGCGCAGTATTCTTCATTTCAGATAAGCTGTCAGAGCGCAGCGAGCCTGAACAATATACCGGTAGCTACCAGATTTGGGCATAACCATAGTGTTGATATGGACTTTTCGAAAGAGTTCACCCATGACCAGAACAGTGGGTGAAATGTGAATTTTTTGAGTTTGCTGAATTTGACACTTGTGACAAGTCTTGATGTACCATTTGACGTCGTCAATCAACATGGGCCACCAGAAGCGGAGGAGCAACTGAGTTCAGACAGAAAAGACACCTTTGTGCCTGAGATTATTGTGAACCTCCCTAATGAGTTTGTAACAGCATTCTACCGGGACCACCAACTGATGACAACCATGGGGTTCTCGATGGTACAGAGTATCCCCCAGTAAGAAGAAATGAGTGACAGAATTGATGAAAGATTGGTAGTCAGAGTTGGTGACATTAGGAGGTTGAATGTGAGTCTTGAGAAATAACTGGATATGAGCAATCTGGGACTTTTTAATTAGAGCTTTCGAAGATCTCAGGATAGCTGGGGTTGGAGAGTCCAGTACCGGTGCTGTGTTAAGCAGGATAGACAATCCATGCATGCGGCAAGTAGACCCAGCAGAATATCTAGAGAAGTGAGTGATGCCTGGAAAGGCAGGACTACGTTCATTAAGAAGTGAAATCAAGAAGGAATATGTGTTATCCAGCCAACCCTCGAAGTCATCTTCCTCTGGAGGGTCATCACCCGAGACCGGATGCCGAGAAAGGCCATCCGCCCTGGTATGCCGGGTAGCAGGAACATGAACGAGACGAAAATGAAAAAGCAAGATGCCAGCAATCCACTTATTGATGGTCGCATTGGGTTGTAGATCTGGGTTGTTTATCATACCCTTCACAAACTTTGCATCCATTTCCACTATGAAGTTAGCAACACCAAAGATGAATATCCGGACTGCATGAAGAGCGCGAAAAAGTCCATAAAGCTCTAATTTGGCTTGGGAATAACGGCTTTCGACCTCGGTGAGGCTGAGTGAGCCAAAGCGATTTGGATACCGCTTCCCATCATCAC
>JBBPTW010000485.1:0-13205 GCA_038094575.1 Phylloporus cf. nigrescens
TATATATCACTGTACGAGTGCGCATAGGTTGAGATACAAACCTCCGGCTATGGCTGACAAGGCATTGTACAGGCACAAATGTTTTTCCTTCTCGGAGGTACCTCGTTGAGCGAAGGATATGTCGAACAAGCGATTGACTTTTTCCAGAAGGCGAGGGACGCCTTCCCGGTTCAGTTAGGTCCTCGCCTGGTGATCATCTCACTCGTAAGTTACTCTCTTCATGATACTCTGCATACCCGTTGACAGTATGTGGAAGATCTTCGGGTGGGAGTTCGACAAACTCGGTTCTGGGATTAAGAAGCAACTTCAAGAATGCATCAAGCCCACTACAGATCTTGGCGATGTGGCACTGCAGTCCAAGAAACCGGACGAAGCAATCCGGCATTTTTCGACTGCATTGTCTTTAGGTCCACCGAACCCCGCAAATATCCTCCTAAAGCGGAGTAGAGCGTATGGGACGCTGAAGTTGTGGGAGATGTCGCTGGTGGACGCAAATGAGGTACGCCTTTCCTCGCCCATGTGTCCAAAATTCTGAGTTCAGCGGATCCAGGCCATCAAGATGGACTCTGCAATGGCATGGGGATACGAAGCGAAATATGTGGCCCTCCGGGGTCTGGGGCGCTACGATGAAGCATTCGGAGCGTTCACTCACATGTTTGACGTCATAGAGGTGTCTACCGATCGAGCCGTCTACGGTTAGTGTCCTCTCACCTCCTTGGAAATATCACCATGACTCATATTTTGCAGACCTGGCGAAGAAATATGTCGCCCCAGCTCAGTTAATGGAAAAGATTGATAACGTCATCCGGGAGGTCTTCAAGACATCCCCGATTGTACTTATCGACGTCATGAGTGGCCGTCTATGCGATGGCATGGGACGAAAATTCATATTCAAGTCAGAACACGAATTCAGTAAATTGCGTTCCTCGATGACGGAGAAGCTAGACGAAGCACAGATTCAGTTGGTGGTCACAAAATACTTTGGATTTGTGATGTTTTCACATGTGTGGGAAGGGCAGGAGCCTTCGTTCCAGGACGTCCAGAAGGCTGGCACTGTCTGGAAGCTGAATTCATTGTCTCCTCCTTGCGAAAAGTTACGGAACTTCTGTGAGGCTGTTCGCGCAGAAGGATTTCGTTGGGCGTGGTCCGATACCGTTTGTATCGACAAGACGACCAGCACCGTGCTGAACCAATCCCTCAAGATGATGTACCTCTGGTATGAAGCATCCGCAGCCACGTTCGTGTATCTCGCGGATATCGAATTACTGGGGATGGTCCTTGGTCTCAAGGACAGTAAATGGCTGACGCGGGCGTGGACGTTGCAAGAACTTCTTGTGCCAAAGGTGATCCGGTTTTACACTCGGGATTGGACACCATATCGCGACGCCCCACCACACAACCACAAGGAGTCTTCAGAGATCATGCAAGAACTCGTGGATACCATTGGAATCCCACGCGACGCTGTCGTCTCCTTCAATCCAGACCATCTCAGTGTTCGACAGAAACTACGACTAGCTTCAGCCCGGGATGCCACACGGGAAGAGGACGTCGCATACTCACTGATCGGGATCTTCAGGAGTGACATTCGGCCGGACTATGGAGAAGGGTATGCGGCGCTGGGCCATCTTCTGGAGGAGATCGTAGCTCGATCCGGGGAGGTGACGGTGCTTGACTGGACAGGCACATCCTCGCGATACAACAGTTGCCTCCCCATCTCTCTTGCGGTGTATACTCGAACACTAGGTCCTTCACCTGTCATAAGCGATGCAGAACTAGGCGCACACGTTTCAGAACTGAGAAACTTGTTATCTCGGACAGACGCGATCCAACTCCACGCCCAAATTACGTCACTCCCTCCTGCCCGCTTCGCGAACCGCAGACTTCATCTTCCTTGCATCACATTCGCGGTCCGCAGGCTCGGTGTACATAACTTTGGAAACAGTCACGACTTCCGTTACCGAGCACGGGTAAGAGGGCTTGGCGACGTGGAATTCCACACGTCGGACAAGCTATCCCCAACGGAAGCACGCAAACTCGTCTTTGTACACCCTTGGATTCGCAATCTGTGCGATCCACTTGATGGTCTCTCCTGGGGAGATATAGCGGACGACGAAGGTGACGGATTCGAGTTTGGCCCAGGCGATGAATCTGCACCCTCTTCACCATTACATGTCACACCCCCTACCCCGACAGACAAGTATACGCAGGCGTTGCGGCTCATTGCTCGTTTGCAACGGCCATTCCGTGCGTTGTTGCTCCAGCAGCAGCCTAACGGGGATTTTAAGCGGGTAGCTGCCGAGCACGAGATCCTTGTCCCGGGAATGCAACGCGAGATCAGTTTTACTAGTGACATTCGTACGGAAGTGATGGAGGTCTTGTGACACACTCGTGCCGTCTATTCAAGTCCAGTCTCCACTGGGAATTTTATGTTAGGTCCCCTCCGGCGCGTCGTCATTCCATTACCATCTAGCTGTTCTCCTATTGTATAGCTCCCGCCCTGTAATCCCTCACCATCTCGAAATGAATATCCTTCATGTACTTAGTCCGAAAACCTTCGCGAACCAACTGCATGATGCCCAGCGTCTTTACACGTAACTAACTTGAAGAAGTGGTTCTGATCTATTGACGCAAAACATCTTCGAGGCGCCCTGTCTTGGCTCTAACGTTTACCGTATAGCTCGTTCTCGACCCACAGACCTATCACAACCTCTGGGGGCAAAGCCCTTGCAATAAAGTAATAAAAGGCATGTTTCGTTACCAAAGCACGATCCAAGCCATATCCGTCAGGGTTGACCATTCCGAGTCTACTGTCCGATCCCAGACGCGATAGCTACCTATGACGTTGGAACGCAACATCGAATGCCTACCACGAGGTAGCTCATGCCTTTCTGAACGGTAGCAACGTCCTGATGTTGGGTTGAGTTCAAGACGGAGGACGTTCAGTCTTTTCCTGATTGCCGGTCTGCTGGTTCAGGTGGTTTTCAGTTCCGAATCAGTACCGGTATCACGCTATCAACATGCACTGTGGCACGGAAAGTGGAAGCTTGCAGTAAATGGGGACACGTTGTAGTACAGCTATCATCTACGACGGTTTGCAAAAAGATCTTTTTCCGTGCAACTTGTTGCCGACGCGTCTGAGTCTTTTTCACGATTGACAAGGTTCGTGAACTGCTGTAAAACGGGAAACATCATGCTTGGGCAACCCCCACTATCTTCACTATTTTCGTGATCTTCGTGTGGTAGGATCTGAGGTGGGGATTTCTCAGGCTTGCAGCCTGAGAGTGGTCCGTGGAACGTTTTGAACGTTCAATGCTCCAAGTCGGCAGTGTAAGGTCACCAGATGCGACTACAATATGACGATATCACCTTGATGAATGCCAGTGGCGGGGGTCCAACGTCAACTCCGAGTCTGCAAAGTAAGGAGGAGGTCACCCTTTGAAATTGACGTTCTCCGATACACTTTTACATTGTCACGCGTCTAATAAGAAAGCCGACACCGACAGTGAACTATGCGTCACCCGTGCACTCCGTGATCAGCCATGTCATTAAGCTCGCGCGAAGTGCAAGGCTATATGTGGCCCGTCGGTGGCGAATTCGGGTCACCAGGTTAGAAGCGGTGGACAGAAATGAAAGAGGTGCCCAAACCTCGTGTTTCTCTGAGAGGATCCTCGGCCATTGCCATGCACGTGTTACACGAAGTACACAACGTGGGTCCAGGTTAGAAAGTCCAACGATGGATCACACGCTCTACAGGGTAACTACTAGTACGGAGATGGAAAGACCAAGATTCTGCTGGTGGAATGGGTGCGCAGAACTCGCCCCATTTCATAACCGCAGTTGATTGGCAGCGTATTGCTGGATTTAGGCTGAGGGCTATTCATAGTCACATTGCAGTAGACTACGGCCCCAATAGGGCCCGTGATGAGGTTTTCATGATGAACGGGTTCCCGGAGAAGTATGTTAAGACGAGCGGCCCAAGACACTTTGGTTCTGTTGAGTACTTGCGAACACGTGAAGAAGATCAGATCCAGTTGGTGAAATACAAGAGCACTGCATGTGTGGTCTCCACTGGTGACAGCAGTTCAAACCAAGGGTTCGATACATTCTAGCAGGTGATTATAAGGAAGCTTGAAAGCACAATCGTATATAGAGCCAGTTAGGATTACAAAAGGAACGAGTACAATAACCAGTGTACGAGAAGTATATCAATTCGCTCTAATGGAGATCTTCTTCCTTCGCAAAGTCGGACCCGCCATTCTCCGTACGCTTGGCCCAGATTTTTCCGGCCAGCACAACCACATCCTCCGGGGAAAAAATGCACTTGTCCTCCAGATGCCATGCCAATTCTTCCACCGTCAGCACCCTCGACCGCAGTGCCGACGACGATCCGTGAGCTTTGCCACCAACTTCAACAACTTTCCCGCCAACAAACCATCCTTTGCGCTCGGGGCTCCAAGATGGTCTGAACATGTGGTTCAAGAACATATTGCGGATCGCGGCTTGCGACGCCTGACATTGCTTGGCGTACATGTTACGCAACCCAGGAGTCACTGTAACGCAAACGTGAGGGGTGCGGAAGAGATCGGACCGTTCGAACAGCGCAGGGTTCCTAGACCACCACCCCTCCATGGGTTTCTCGTTTTCCATCCCGGTGATGACAAACGCGACAGGAACTCGGTTCTGACAAAGGATGTCGCAGGACAAGCGGTAGTTGTCTTGCGTGACGGAGGTGATCTTACCGCCGCGGATGCAGAAGATGAGGAGGCGGATGCCGCCGGTGCGGAGAAGTTGAGTGATGAGCACGTTGGCTCTCTCGATCGCCGAGGGATAATTAGTTTTGCTTAGGCCCGGCTCGTTCAACCTGACCGTGTCAAACAGACGGATATGATGGCCCTGCCTGTTTTTATCGGTAAGGATGATGTCATATGAGGTGGTTTCCATCGTGCGGCCGCATGCACCAGAAGACACGTCGGCAAGTCGTTCCCCGGCAATGAGGTTGATGGCGGAGCTTTTCCCCACCCCCGTCTCGCCAACGATAAGAATATTGGGAGTGCAGGTTCGTTGGGCCTGATAGGATGGAAGATTATCTATAGAGTGCGTTGTCTGGGACACTTGAAAAGCGTTGACTACTCTGTATGGAAATTCGACATGAAAGGTGATAACACTCACCATCCTCTTCGACAACTCGGTTCGCGTTCAAGATCAAGGGCCGAGCCAGGACGAGGAATTGAACTGAAAAATACTGCCAATTTATAGAGATCAGAGGCTCCGGCTTGGATCAAACTGCAAAACAGCTGTTTAGACTCAGCATTTAGCCCTACCTGTTGCTGTAGAGAACATTAGCTACCTTACCTATTCCGTTCCATGATAAGATTGGATTCTAGCGCCAGTGATGGAATGTGAGATAACTGCTCCCGGTGATTTCACACATCATTATCTTCGAGCGCCCACTGAAGGTCCTGCTGACCATTCCCGCAGAAATCTATTATAACCCTGGCTTTGGCAATCAGTCACGTCAGATGCCGTCCTGCCACCCGAAATTAATGGGCAGTGCCCAAACACGAGGTTTCGTGTTTGAAATCCTGGTCTTCTGCACGCACTGTGCACACGTTCAACGGGCGGCATCGTTTGGCTGTGATTCGCCCTGCATCTATGCTCCGTTATATGAATGAGAACACCGGACTCAAGCGGTATGACCTGTTCCTTTCCCTCGCTGCAGACTGCGTTCTGCAGCGCATGTGCTAATCGTGCGGCACTGTCACGGACCGAAGAGTTAATCATCTGAACTAAAAGCGACCAGCAGATGCTTCCTGGAAAGACTGAACGTACTCACTGAACTCGACTCAACACCTGAATGCCACTCAGAAAGGTGTGGTTCACCTCTTTCAGATATTCGATGGCGCGCTCTAACACCATGAACAGCTGTCGATTTTGAGCCCGAACAAAGCCCAGGAAAGACCTAAAAAAGTGTGTTCACGGTCAGCGCGTGTCTTGACCCTAGACTAAATCACTGCTCAGCAGATTAAAAACGTCGTCGTATTTGGAGAAACAGGCGTGGGGAAGAGTTCTCTTATCAACCTGATCGCGGGTCAAACCGTCTCGCAAATTTCCAACGCAGCTGCACGCGCGTTTAGTTATCAACGTCACTTGTTGAAGCTGGGTGATCAGCGTTTCGCCATATGGGACACCGCAGGATTGGACGAGGACTCTCAGGGGACCATCCCAGCTGAGAAAGCGGAGGCATACCTCAAGCGATTCCTCCGCAACCTATCCAAGGCGGGCGGTGTCGACTTGCTCATCTACTGCGTGCGCGGAACGGGAGCGCCATCCGCTTTGCTCACGAACTACCACCTTTTCTACTCTGCGATTTGCAGAAGGAAAGTCCCCGTCGCAATCGTTATCACCGGCCTCGAGAATCAAGGGGGCAATATGGATACGTGGTGGTCGGAGAACAAGAGACAGTTCTCTGCGCTGCAGATGCACTTCGACGACTACGCCTGTGTCACGACACTCCAGCCTTCCATGAGGATCGCGGCGCTGGAGGAAAGGCGAAGGTCCAGAGAAACACTGATCAAACTGATTGCGAACAATTGTCGCACCGAACAATGGATGCCGGCCGAACGTAGCTGGGTCTGCACGGCGTTTTCTGACGCCTTTGCAATACTATCTTCAAAGGATGAGACTCAAGTTGCCAACGCCATCATGTGCGACATTTCCCGACACGCTCTCCCATCTGCAGGCGCCACGAAACGCCCCATCACTTTTCAAACCCCTGTCACCTTGTCCCGTTCTTCCACCTGGAAGCCCAACTTTCGCAGTCCTATTGTTCACAACGAGTCGCAAAGCAAGCTCCCATTCAATGTTTCCATCAGATGTACTCCGGAGCGCCTACTCCGTGTCCACCAGGTCCCTCGGAAACAGGTGCCATATAGGGACCAGGAGGAAGGGACGAAGAAGAACCCTGTCGTCAAACGTGGTGCAGATCTGCTTATCTTCTGTGCTGAAAAAGGGAGCGAGGGATGCGAAGATGTCAAAGCGCAATGGGAGCATTTCAATCTCACCTATGGCGGTGATCTTTCTCCACAGGTCGTCGTCGTCGTAGGCGCTACGGATCAGCAGTCGGCAAAGGACTGGTGGAATAGCCACGTCTTGGGCATAGGCGCCACGCAGCCCGGTGCTTCCATTGCTTATTGGCCCATAGACGAGCCGTTCGCCGAGATCGATGCAAAGGCACGGCTACGTGACATCATAGATGAGTGCTGCATCGACTGCAGCAAGGAATACCTCGCGGGGGTCAAACGGATGTTCTTACCCAGAACCTTGCCTCATCTAGACAAGACGTCCCAATGGGCGCGACTACCAGCAGGGAATGGCACGGTGGACAAGTTAGTCACTGACCTAGATGTGTTGACGGAATGGGGGGTCTGGGAACATGTTCCGACCGAGACAGAGGCGATGATTGAGTCAGATACCACCGACATATGGCGCCTTTACTAAATGAGCCAGGGCGCTTGGGCCTCAGGCCTCAGGGCGGGGCTTTCGTTTCACGCAACGTGCCTTGATTTTTGCACCACTCGATAGGATTGCGATAACACCTTTATTTTATTGTATGTACACATTTGTATACATTCTCTGCGCATCCGGATGCGCTAATAGCAGTCCTGCGTTATCCATTTTTCGTACTTCCAGAAGCCTAAAGCGCCCGCCACCGTGAGAAGGCATATCGAGTTCTTTTCGGAACCGCAATTCGATTTCAAACACATACAGACCATAGACGTTTATTATCCCGAGGTCCCTTCCATTTCCACTCCTCTTCTAACGGTGCGATATTCAAAGACACGCCTTCTTGGTGCGCTTTGGTCTCCATCCACCCGAGAGCCATCTCAGCCGTCAGGCGCTCCAATGGCTCCGGATCCCACAAGTTCTCCACGAAACTCCACATGTCCGGAGTCATTTTGTCCTTGGGAAACTCCGGTCGCAAGTCAGATATGACGTGCGCACGCAGCTGTACAGGACCCATCCCGTGGAAAGGATGTTTACCCGTATAAGCCTATTCATAGCCGATGAGGTATCATTCGAACAGCCGGAATCGTCCACGTACTGCGTAGATGGTACAACCCAGCGCATACATATCACACGCCCGTTTGTTCACTTTGCGCTTGTCTTCTTCGTTCTCGGCTTTGAAAATCTCTGGAGCCATGTAATTGCGTGTGCCACCCATGATGATCTGGGATGGAGCAGTGTGGAAACGGTCGTCCGTATCAAAAGTTGAGACAAGCCCGAAATCTGCGAGGCATGCACGCCCCTTGCTTGTGATAAGGATATTGTCCTGCAAGCACACAGTGAGGTGAATGTTTGATCTGAGGAGACCGTCAACATACTGGTTTGAGATCTCGATGAGCGACACGCGGCCGCATTGAATGCAGGTAATTCAGACCCCGAACGACGTCCAATATCTACCAAAAAATAAGGCTTGGTTTTGCTAACAAGCAAGAACCCTGCTCACCAGCTGCGTTCGGCCAGCCTTGGGGTTGCGCTCAAGATACTTGAACAGTGTTCCTTGGTCCATCCAAGGAGAGACAAGAGCAAAACTGATATCTGGTCCTTCGATCGGCATCCTATAAACACCATACAGTGGCAGGCAGTTCGGATGACGTAGATGCCTCCAGACAATTGCCTCCTTGGAGACTTGCTATTTGCTCCTCAGTGAAGGCTCAGGCATACAGGTGCAAGTGAGTCACCTTGTTGTACACAGGCAAGCTCTGACCAGATCGCTTGAGGGCCTTCACGGCGACTAGTCGAGAACTAAGCTTGCCTTTGTAAACGAAACCGAATCCCCCTTGACTCTCCGATATGAGGCCACTGATTATTCCCTCCTTGAGATAGATGCCATCGGGGCAATATCCAGATTCCTTTGAAAACCGAATGAGTGGATTAAAGAAACACCTTCGGTACTCCTCGTCAAGTTCGACATTAGCTTCAAGCAACTGGATCCCCGTCAGTATCATAATCTGACCATTCTGAACCTCTCATTCCAGACTCACGTCATGGAAAAGATTAGCGAGGTTTTCGGCTTGAGATCCACGCTGGTCTAGAATGTCTCCTTTCTGTGGGCCGGTGATGCACAGCGCTGCTACGGCAGCCAGGTTAAGAATATCATAGTTCAGCACCGTTGTTCCATCCAATAACGCCGGGTTACATTTGTGTTCTCCAGGCGGAACCTTCGCCTGGAATGGTGTTATTAGCCTGTTTAAAAATGTCGTAAACAAGAGAGTACGCACTGCACGAAGGATCTTGAGGAGTCTATTCTTGATCGAGTTGCACATCAAAGTGCACTGTACTTCCCCGAACTTCGTCCAGCTCTCCACCAACTTCTTGAGATCGGATATTAGACCGGACCAATCATCCTTTAAAATTAGTCCACGGCGCGGGCAGAGTCTCAGGTGCGTAAAGGTGTAAGCCACCAATCCCTACACCGCCGTCAAATAATGAACGACGATCAAGAGCTACAAGTCATCCTACCGAAAAAATTGGAACCTTTTGAGCCAATTCCAAACAATCCTCTATATCGCTACCGGTGGACGCAAACCCCTCGAAACTGTCCACAATCTTGACGACCTCTTGCCTGGTGGTTTGTCGTAAGACTTCAGCAGCCTGTCTAAACTGCGCCAGCGAATCTGGCTCGCTCTGCTGCCCATCAATCGTAGTATACTTCTGAGGACGGTACGTAGGATTCTTGAGCCATGCTTGAAAGGCGTCTAGTTGAACAGTCTGTCGCAGCCTTGGTCTCGCCTGTTTGGGGGAATGTTCAGGGACTAGCGGGGTCCGTGTTGGGGAACGAGACGGTGAAAAATGTGGCCTCCGACGACCGTCAGCGGGGAGGTGGGCAAGGATATCCTCGGCGTCACTAGACAGAAGCCGGCCATCTGACGTCACCGGACGGAAAGGATGATCATGTTCTGGCGGGATGCGAGCTCGTGAGCGCGATGAAATGGAGTGCGCAGGAAATACGGTACCGTGGTGATCGTAATTGACTGTATCGTAGCTAAACGAGGCGAGAGAGGGATCCGGCTGTCGATGCACCCCGGTATCATTGCCAGCGAGATGTGAACCAACATGACGAGTATACTCGTGGCGTTCTATCTGTCTGTGGCAGATATAGCATTCCATTTGTGAGGGGAGATGCAAGAGGTGGATTCAGGGCGCGAAACAGAGGTAAGGTGGGTTTAAATACTGTCTTATGTAGGGAGAGCGCCCGCAAAGAATAGGCGGCCAAGACAACCTCTACTACCAAGAATAAAATTGTTTAGAACACGAATCGAGGACAATTGGAAAGGTTATATGTCAAGATTGTGAACGACGTACGCCATTGCGCTGAAGGGAGTTGTGGGTCCATGTGAATCCAGATGACCCAAAATGTGTGTTTTAATTGTTGTCGAGGGCACTATCGTCACTATCCTTGTGCTGTTGGTTGTTCCTGGTTGCCAAAAAGCATTTTGTTCTAGTAAAAGGTAGTTTCCATTCTCGGGTGAATGACCACACCAACCATTTGCTTACTAATCATCATGTTACAATCACAGTGGCGGTGCTATTTCTACGAAGACGATTCTACGAAACACTTCCAGCCGGGATTCTTACAGCTCCGGGCCGTGGTCTCCTAACTGTCTCTATTGCAGTGTTTTCGACCATAAGC
Source organism: Phylloporus cf. nigrescens (assembly GCA_038094575.1). Lineage (NCBI taxonomy): Eukaryota > Fungi > Basidiomycota > Agaricomycetes > Boletales > Boletaceae > Phylloporus > Phylloporus cf. nigrescens. Next base: position 10,694 of record JBBPTW010000485.1, read on the forward strand.
TGCAAGCCCTTGTCGCTCACCGAAGGCCATTATATCTGGATCCCGATCGAGTGGGAGTTTGCCCTCAGGTTTCTGAGCATGCCATGTATTGCTATTGGCATGCCTTCGAGGACCAACGGCTGTCAGACGCGTCTCGCAATATTTGTATGCATGGGTAAATTTATGGAGTTCCTGCGATTGGTATTCTTTGACGAAGCACTTGCGTACTGGTAGGCACTCAAATTCCGACCGACCAGCCCATTTGCCAATTCATTCACGCTGCTTTCTCGTCATAGCGTTCAAGAAGACCGTTACAATGACAAAAGCTAAATGAAATTTGGACCCGACAACCTTTGGTACGTGCATACCCTGTGGGCGTGAATACCTTTGATACCATCTAACACAAATTGGGATAACTGGGCTAGTGAGAGTACTGTTAATCGAGCGCTGCACGATGTCCTACCAGAGGTTGGTACAGAGGAGTACAACCTTTTGTTGGCGAAAAACAGGGCAGCACTCATTCTCAATGCACTGTCTGCGGAAATGGAACCCGGTATGCCTTGGCGAGATTTACGGCATACTCAAATTGATTACAACGTCCGAGTCAAGCCCTCGGAGTTCACGCCGCACATCCGAAGCAGATAACGATCCTCCGTATGTCCATAGCTTTGCAAACTGATCTGAACTAACAGCATAACCGCAACCGTTTTTGAGCGGGTAGTGAAACGCGTGCGGACAGCTTCTTGGGTCACCATTGGGATATCATACTATGGTCATCACTGCCCGTGCAATCGAAAATCCCATGTGCTAAAGTTTCTGGTCTACAATGAAAGATTAATTTTGTCCTCAAATATGGCTGCCATGAATCAGGAAGCATGATGTCGGAAAAAGCTAGTAGGGTGTGTGGATGCAGAGTTCATATTCCCGTTGCGCTACCACTAATAGTACATGCAGTCGAAAGTAGCTGAATATTCCGCATAAAATGTATCCGGTATACCGACACAGATCCCGATTTCATCCATCTACCATCACATGCTCGACAGTAGAGACCCTATAAAACGAACAATTTGCTCGCTCGATGGCCGCTTAGTAGGGCTCGTCCAGCATTTCTCCACAAACGTCCATAGCACATCCGGAATAGGCCTGCCGTCCCATGCATTCTCCCGAGGTGGTCGATTGCCTTGCGAAATCATGATCACGATCTGAGCCACCCTTTGGACCCCATGGAACGGTAGTTTACCAGTCAAGATCTGTTCGAACGTCAACGATCCGAGTCCAACGACCGACAGGAACACGTGCACCGAACCTGCAGCATGATGCTTCCAAACGAGTAGATGTCCGCCTGCGGGCTTGACAACTGTGACGCCGGCACACCTTCTTCGCACTCGTTGATAAGTTCGGGAGCAGCCCACCTAATGTTGCCTGGGAATGAGACGCCGGGCATGGACGTATCCGACGCTTCAACAATCGTCGAGAGACCGAAATCAGAGAGTAACGCCCGTCCCCTTTCGGTAATCATGATATTCGACTATTCAACTAACAATGAGTCGTAACAAGGGAATCCGAGCAGAACAGACGTACGCCGCTAAGGTCCCCATGGACTATGTCACAGGAATGTACTATATCAGTTGATGGGATAGGCTGAATGTCTAACAGGGCCAGAGACGCACGATACTGCAAACCAGTTGCGATGTCGCCAAGCTGTGGAACGTGTTCATACCATGATGTAAGATCGGTGGCATTGTGGGAACGTACCAGGGTCATTCTTTGCTTCAGATCCAGTCGTGGTCCAGAATTCTCAAGATATTCGGACAACGTGCCATTATCTGCCCACGGGCAGACAAAGGCGGGAAACGGCCCAAATCCAAACGTGATACCGTATAGAGGCAGAACGTTCGGATGGTCAAGTCTAGCCCACAAGTCAAGCTCCCGCTTGACTGCCTAGCAGGGAGGGATCAATAAGGAATTCATGACACTGCCTGATCTCAAACAAGATTCACCTTTTGTTTGACCTGTAATTCTTTGTAGTTCGCGACCATGGGTCGGACTACCTTGACAGCCACCTACATATAATCGTGATTATTGCCTGTCGACACAATCTCGTACCAGGACGCACCCTTCTGGGAGGCTTCTGCTTGAATAACATCTGACAACGCCAGACGTCGCTGAAGCCGCCATATGCCGCTGGATACGCATCCATCCTCACTATTCTATCAGTGAGGATCTTGTCACGTTTCTCACAACCTTTCGGGACATGAGGTCGAGCTAGGTGGCCTAGTAAGGCTTCCCGGATGCGCGAGAAATTTATCTCGCCAGTGGAGACCTCCCATACGCGTAGAAAGAGAGGGACTCCGGAGAGGGCGACACAGAGTTCCCATTTGTACCGAAACACATATAGTTTGCACAATTTCCCCCGAGAGATGTGGGGGAAACCCAAAGAGGTTAACATGTTGCGAGATGGTCAGAGAAGCGGGGGAGCAACCTCGTACCCTGCCAACTATTGAGGACTTTAATATGTATGGAGCGCGCCATC
>JBBPTW010000486.1:0-13193 GCA_038094575.1 Phylloporus cf. nigrescens
GAGGCAAGGGGGTGGCAGCAGGAGACTGGGGTGATTCCTATATCACGACTTGGATGAGACTACTCTCTACAGTGGGTCCTGTCAGTGGTGAACAGAGAGGTTACTCTGAGTCTCGACTCGGGGGTGGTGAGGGAAAACCTAATCGTGGAAACCTCGGATGTCGCCACGTAGGAGCGGTGTTGGCACGGAGGGAGTCACGCACATGTAACGTACATGTGCTACACGACAAAGAGGGGATGGGTGGAAGCGCTCCGCGCTTCCTGGCCCCGAACGGAAGCCACTACCTGCTGGCGAACGCGAAGAGTGCACGAACGAGCGACTTGGACGAGGTGGGGCACACAGGCAAGAAGCTGCGCCGCGCCGTGTGACTTCGCTCGTCGTATGTAAGCACTGTGACACACTCGTGTGCTTCGCCATCTCACTGACTCACACTGCCACCACACCTATATGTATATGTGGGGGTGTGAACCACCTTGACCAGTTAGAATCTGCCCGTGTTCGGATCCGTGACTGAGTCCTGGTGATCCTCTTCTGATCGCCCACTACTTCCGCCAGTCCCGACCCCATGTCACCCGACAATGGTCCTTCTCTCAATGCAAACTGGCATCACTTATCTACACGCGATAATCCCTTACTTAGGGGAGTCCCGGGTCGCCACCACTCAGACTCAGCGATGAACCAGCATCACGACCTTGTTGACTTCAAGATCCTGTTGGTATTTTTTATGTTAGGATGCACAGGATCAGTGCCGGGCAACTGTACGCATGTCTCTTCTGGAGACCCGGACATCCTGAAATTTGACTGAAACGAAAGCATTTAAATCGAAGTGTTGGTGACCGCCATACCCTTTTTCCGATCCCGTATGCTGGCATCACCCTTCTCAGCGACGTTCAGTTCCCACATCTTCATTGCACACAACTTTTCGGCGTTTATATTCCTTGCTCATGCGACAGTCGCATCCAGGTCTGTAAGTTGGATTTGTTTCACTATGTTGCGTCTGCTACATTATAGCTTCCCCCCATCAAGTTGTCGCCTACGCGTCAAACGTCCATCACGATCCTCGGTCTTCTCCTTCTCACTCTCCTTCTCGCCTTAACCACCCTCATCCAAACCACATCTGACGCTTTTTTCATATTTATCATGCTGGTCGCCATTCTTTATGCAGCATGCTTTTCGTATCTCCAATCCCCTGTGTTCGCCGTTGCAGCAATTTTCGGTCCCAGGGCAGTACAGGCAGTCATGGCTGGCCAGGCAGCCGTCGGAGTCGGAGTTAACCTGGTGCAAGTTGTGGGTGCAGCGATATCCCTCCTTCCAAGTGCGCAGACGGCAGTCCAGCGCGGGTGGACACCAGAGGAATTCTCCGCTTTCATATGCTTTGCTTCCATGACCTGCTTGCTGTGGGTCAGTCTGGTCGCCCATGGATGGTTGGTGAGGACCCCGACATACAAGATCTTGATTGCGCCCATCGAGCAATGCACGGGAGTGGACGTGCTCGAAGAACGCCAAGTGCTACTGTCTTCGGACGTGATACAAACAAACAACTCCACGCCAGAGACAGAGAAAGACCGAATACTCAGAGTGGCGAAGGCGAATGTTGTCTACGAAATAGCTGTTGCATATGTACTCGTCGTTACGCTGGTGACCTTCCCTCGAGTCTCCCGTATTTGCTTCATACTAATGCACTATTTACACACTAGTCCGTCTTCCCACCCATAACCGCAGCAATCAAGCCCGTTAACCCTTCGATTCATCCGCTTCTCTTCAGTGCGGTCCATGCTCTTGTTTTTTGTTTCGGTGATCTACTCGGGCGACATATTTGCTCCTTCCCGTCCCTTCATATCTGGTCGTCGTACCGACTTCTTTGTTTCTCGCTTGCACACACACTCTTCATTCCCCTCTTCATCGGATGTAACATTCAGTTATCATCGACCGAACCTGTTTTCTTCAATCTGGGACCAAGGTCGCCCCTCATCAATTCTGACCTTCTCTTTTTTCTCGTTCTCTTGGCCTTCGGGGCATCAAACGGGTATACCTCGACGCAGTGTCTCATGGCAGCACCGTCATTGGAACATAATAGAGAACTCAAGGACCAGGGAGATGTAGATACCGCGGTCACGATTAGCTCGTTTTGTATGGTCGCGGGGATGACGGTGGGGAGTGGTGCGAGTTTTGGAGTGCGGGCGGTGGTTTGTAGCTGTAATCCATTTACAGGATAGATATCATATCTACCTTCTTAGTGCCAGAAAAACTTTACAAGGGGCCGATATAAGTAAGAACTTGAACGCATGGGCGTAGCCTGTTGACTCTTACATGTGGTGCGATGAGACCTAAAATTCAGTCGATTCGGTTCATCGGAAGCCCATCTGTGTGAAAAGCAACGCTCAAGCTGGTGAAGACACGAGAGTATTTGCTCAAAACAGCTGCTACATAGTTAAATGCCCATTGTCCTTTGTACAACGAAGGACTCGAAGGATATCGCGAGTCGTGACTAGTTGATTACCAATTATGGAAGGTCTTTTCTGGTGAATTGCGTTCCCACGATTATTGGGAGCGGGGTCAAGCAAGGTAATCAGAAGCCCTCAAGTTACTGGCAGCACAGTATTTTTGTCTGGAATAATGCCAAGCTTGATGTCACCGACGCTCGCATGTACAATGTGCGTTGGTGACTTGAGCCATGCACTGTGCCAGTGAGTATTTGAAGCCATGGTAAAGCGAGGTCTGCTCTCGGGGTTACGGAAAAGCTTTCGTACGAGGTCTTCGTAGATGCCTATCCAGTTCTGTAGAAGCACTATGGTGCTTCTCTGCGCCAGTTGGGGGAGTATCCGAGAAATGACACTCACAGTGTTTTGTAGTGATAATGGGTGCCTGACGGGGTCTGTCCTCGGGTTTTCGAATGGTGGTGAAGAGCATTTACACGCCGGATAACCGAGGGAGGCCGCATTCCGTGCTCGACTCACGGACTTGTGAATGACAGTCACGGAACGTACACTGAGACGGCAGTACACCAGTAGTGCTAGTACCAACTGTGTGGCGGCTCGAAGAGTAGGGCTGGGAATGAGAAAAGTCAGCTATGGACCAGGGGCCGCCACTTACATTTATCAGTCGGTTTATCGTCGAGAGATTGATCAAGACTCGCTGGATACACCAAAGCTCATGTGCTGTGAGACGGAGCAAATGGAAACATTCATTCAAAACTTGGGTCTCTTCAGAGACTGAGATAATACTACAAGCAGGTAAACCGGCTCAGATAAGCGGTAACGCAACTGACTCTGGAAACTTGAAGCTTTCGTGATGCAATCAACAACTAAGTAGTCCTTCGTCTGAATCTATGGCCTTGGTGCTGACTGTGAAAGTCGGAAAAATTCCCTCTCCCCACGTCTCTGGAATTCTTGTGACGTCACGTATGGTACGATGATGTTCCATGTGTTGAATTGATAGCGATATTCGAAGGGACAACGTTGACCGTCTGGAATTCTGTCCACCTGAGCATCCGTGAGTGGAACCACCTCGAATAAGGATCGCTGAATTTGGGTGTACACAACCATCTCGGAGAACCGGCCCGGCTGGGGAATACCGGGCATCCAGTGATGTCTAGAGAAGAGAACGTAAGGTGTGGGGACATTCCAGCGGTTCGCGATGAAACGGTCCCTATTTTCCTGGTTTTTTCCAGACTCTTCAAAGCCCCAGTTCTGGTTGTTCATCAGTGGAAGGTTACCATTGTTCTCCGGGACCCATATCTAGCAACATATATGAGATATGTGGTGCAGGCAGATGCGTGATGATGTACCTTGCGGATTCCCTTCCATGCCTCATAATCCTTGACAAAAACCTGGCAAACGTAGGCCTCGTAGCCATCCCTCCTGGCCCAGTTACAGAAGAATCTAGCCCTGCAGCAGGAATTGAACTTGAGTTCGGGTGTATGTTAATAAATAACCAGAAAACATACAGGCCCGACGAGGGGGCAACGTAAAGCGCATAGCCCCATCGATAGGGAACTTTGCGCTCGACTACGCCTTCCCCGTTGCGAACCAGGTTAATCCAATAGGTGGGCAGTCCACTGTAACCAATATGCACGCGCTTGCGCGCACTGGCTGGGTTTGAAAGGATCGTAACTCTCTTGGCACGACGCCACGCATTGATCCCATGTTGATAAGCCTCCCATGTCAAACCTCTGTTTTCGCGGAGGAACTGGAACGTTACACCTCGGAGAGGATGAATATAAGCGGTAAGGGGCGAAACATAACATCGCAGTACCTAACTCGATCCTGACTTCGTTATTGAATGCCTCGTCGTCAAACAGGACCTGAAACATAATATGCGCTCAACAACACGGAGGAGGTGGGTATAACGTCATACCATGTCTGAGAAATCGCTTCCGGACCATTGGCGTATTCTTCTGAAGGGTCGCACTTTAGGCTCTGTCATATTTTAAGCATTCACACGGCGAATAGACAGCAGGTCGAGATGTACCATTCGCAACCTCATCGTATTGAACGAGGTGAATAATAGACCACTCCCGGTTGTCACTCGGGTTAATCGTGTTGAAGTAATACAACGCCCTGTCGCACCTATGAAGCAGGAGTAAGCATAGGGTGAAGGCTCGGGGAGAGCTCGATCCGTTCGCTTGACAAGACATACATGGCTTTACTGGGATTACGCGAAACGATGGCCAGCTTTGCGCCATTCCTCAGGATGTCATTGACCACCCTTGAAATGTCGTCGAAGACACGAATAGAATTGGCGTGATTCCTGGAAACTATAGTTAACAAGGAACCCACTGTGTATCGCGTAGAGACTAGCTGGTGCAGCTACTGACGGTCTATCGCGCAGTAACTTGGGATCGTTGTTTGCACGCTCGATGTTGTCCTCGATTGGCACAACAGCGCCACGCCCTCGTCCCCATCTTGTATGATCGAGATATCTCTGCCAGATAGTCCAGCTGATGAGTAATGGGTGGGCGAGTCAGAAAGAATGCACGAAGATAGATATCTCGACTGACTCTGTGTCCAGAGCGACTACTGTCGGATAAGACATGCTATCAGTTGGAGAGAATACGTCTAATGGGCGAGGCGACAGCGAGAGAATGAGGGAGCATAGAGGATATAAGGCTTGAGACGGCCTCGCTGCTGTTGAAAACGGTAATAATGCTGCATCCTCGGAACGAAGTGTGAGAAGTCCCTCATCTGAAAGAGGACGTGAAGAGTGTACCATAACCGGGACGTTCTATGTGTACCGAGTTGACCAAAGTCGGTTTCGAACCACGACGCTGGATGTGATTGCCAACTTGGACCAGATCGAGAGCCGAGATACTGGGGTCCAAGTCCAAGTTAACTGGACAAGAGTGATCAATCTTATTCGTGGGAAGACCACAAGCAACATGGCGGCGCATTCCTGATCAGTGACCTGATGAGGAACAAATTCAGTGGATTCTTCAGAAGCCCACTTGAGAAATGACGGTGCTTGGACCACTGGCACCAGAGTAACACCTCAGTAAGTAGTTGGTGAGGTTGGGACAAATACGGCTGATTCCGCTTCTTGATGAATTCGTTTACACTGGAAGCCCATCTGAGTGGAAAACAATGGACCCGGATTAGCTTTCACTAAGCGCCAAAATGGCTCTGAGATGGCGTCGCGACCTTTTGGGCTATTCATCGCGGTATCTTGCGTAATTCCCTCCTTCATGACCGATTACTAGATCAGAGTTCAAGCGCTCAGGAACTCGAAAGTCACGGTGTTATGTGACGTGGGTGCTTTACACTAATAGCACCGAGAATATGTGCCGAAAACGATGACCAGATAAGATCCTTCATTGCAGATTGACGTGCGCTGACGGACTCACGGTATTTGTTAGATCAGCGCTAGCACACGGTGAATGTTTTGATTTGTTCAATGCCGGCTGATTCCGTTCCACGGCTGGTTTGAAGGTGATTCACTGACGTATCCCAGATTATAGAAACTGGCGATGCCATCCGCGTATGGCTTCCTCAGCGCTCCCTCGCAGCTTCAACTCCAACTCATCCTCTAGTCATGCCCGTCCTCTGTGAATTCGACACGCGTACCGTCCACCCACCCAATGCTCCAGAACTAGACACCAAGGCAACATTACATTTCCCTCGTCCTTTCGTCGCCCATCCCCGCCTTCCCCATGGCATTCGGCATTTAGATGTCTCTAGGAACGCGAACATTCGCGTCAAATCGACCGTCCAAAGCTCATCCAACACTTCCACCGAGTGCCACATCTCAACCTGGCTTGATAGCACTGTCTACAGTGGTGTCGATGACGTGTTGGCCCTCGCACCCGCCGACTTAGAGTTCCTCACTGGCGAACACACGCGCAACCTCGTGGCTGACCCTAGTTCCCCCGCCTCTGTGCGGGTCAACTTTGAGCGTCCCTTCGTCACTCCTCCCAAGGTTGTCGTTTTCCTTAACTCCATCGATCTTGACAACAACCACGACTTTCGCCTAAAGACAACCGCCGCGCATGTCGATGCCGAAGGATTCACACTCACCCTCGAGGCCTGGGCAGATACCATCCTTTACGCTGCGCAGGCTTGCTGGATTGCCTATCCAGAGGATAGCGAGCACATCTTTAGTACGTCTGTCAACACAACGAACCTCCGTCCCAGAGGCCAGCCGAGGGCCACAGAAAGTCAGAAAATCAAATTCGCCGATGTCGAGTTCTGGAAGACTCCCACCGTCTTTATCGCGTTGAATTATATCGACTTTGGCTGCAAGACAAATCTTCGTATCAACGCCTATGTTGATGGCGTTTCCGAGACTGGACTGGTCTGGCACCTTGATTCATGGGATGATACTGTCCATTATGCCTCTGGTGCCAGCATCGTTGCGTTTAACTGAGGATTGCATCTCTGTCACAGTGCAGTATGTTACTTCTTGTTTCAGCCTCTTGGTATGATATTCTGACTTTTCATATCAGCTTGCCAAGTCTGAATCGATCCACCTACGTCTGCAGGTCATCACATCGATCCTGTGGTGCAAAACACACGTTCTTCTCTTCTTCTTCTTGCTGTGATAAATTTCTTGGTCCATTTGCCGTTCTATTGTCTTCCTTTTCACGTTAACCGATTATGTTCACGATGTCCTTAACGTTTGTGTACTAGTACCGCATCGTCGCCGCAGTAAGCGAATTAGCAAGTACATGTAGACCGCCTGTCAGATATTGGTTTCTGTTACAAACACCGCGCTGGATTTCACTGAAGGAAGCTCGTATGCCTGAGTGCAAGTCACGAACTTTGAAGCCACAACTTTGCAACTGGCCCAGCGTACCTGGTAATGCCGTGTGTTCGAGTCAGTGGCAACCCCAGCCGAGATATAACGGCGAGGTGCCACTTATTTTCGTACTCAATTATCGGTCAATGTTTACATATCTCTCGTGGATGTACACAAGCACTAGGCCATACATTCGAGTCTGCGGTACAAGTACAATTTGTACTATGGGAAGAGACCCGTTTCCTCAGATCTGTTCCGCAATTCGTTCATGGTTTCATTGGGCAAAGTGATGTTCCATGCGTAGATTTGTTTATGGAAGGGGTAAGGACCGTATCGGGGGTCGATTTCCCCCCATCTAGACCTGTCAAGCTTAACAAGCTCAAATAGAGACCGCTGGATCTGTGTGTATACAACCATCTCATTGATTCGCGGCTTCGCAAAGTCGGGCATGTCAGGCATATAGTGATGCCTCGAAAAGAGAATATAAGGTGTTTTGACGCCCCAGCGCTCGGCGATGTAACGGTCTCTGTTTTCTTGGTTTCGGCCCGACTCTTCCAGAGACCAGTTCATGTTGTTCATCTGTGGGATTACGCCGTTTTCGGGGACCCAGATCTGAGGTGATAAGTAGGGCCCCTCTCCCTCTAGAGGGACGTAGGGTAGCGTACCTTGTTAATTGCGGTCCATGCATCGTAATCTTTAACCCAGACTTCACAGATTTCGGAGTTATTGCCCCAGTCCCTCTCATCCCAGTCGCGGAAGAATTTGGCACTGTGATCAAGATAGAACAACATGATCAAGATGTGAGAATATCAGAGAGACGTACATTCCAAACGTGTCGGCGACATACAGGGCGTAACCCCATCGATAAGGCGTCTTTGGGTCAACGATACCTTCCCCCTTCTGAACGAGATCGATCCAAAAAGGAGACAGCCCACTATAGCCTATGCATACAGGCCTAAACGGGGTTGACGGGCTAGAGAGGATCACATTCTTGGCACGACGCCAAGCATGTAAACCACCTTGATAGGCCTCCCACGTCAAGCCTTGGTTGTTGCGAACGAACTGGAACGTAATTCCTCGCGGGGTGTCAATACAGATCTAAAATGAATGGATGGACTGTATATACCCAATTCTACTCTGACAACGTTGTTGAACCCCTCGTCATCAAACAGGACCTGTCCATGCGATTCATCGAATGTACGCACTAGGATGAGCGAGCATGAACTCACCATATCCGAGAAATCACTCCCAGACCACCCCCGAATCCGTCTGAAGTGCTGCACTTTGGAGTCTGGTCTATTTTGAGCATGCACCATCGACGGACGAACGTAGCTACGCCTACCATCCACGACCTCGTTGTATTGAACGAGGTCAATGATTGACCACTCCTGGTTGTCGCTCGGTTTGATCGCGTTGAAGTAGTACAACGCCCTGTCGCACCTATAGGGGTGAGGTAAGCGTAAGGTGAGTGCTTGGATAATGTCCCATCCGTTCGCGTGACTCGGATGCGGTAAGACTTACATGGCTTTGCTGGAATTGCGCGAAACGATGGCTAGCTTTGCGCCATTCCTCAGGATGTCGTTGACTACCCTTGAAATATCGTCAAAGACTCGAATAGAATTGGCATAATTCCTAGAAATGATGATAAACAAGGAGCTCCCTGTGTATCGCATCGGAACAAGCACTCACGTTCTATCGCGCAGTAACTTAGGATCGCCGTCAGGACGCTCGATGTTGTCCTCAACTGGCGTGAAGGCGTTGTGTCCCTTTCCCCAGGTATTGTGGTCCAGGAATTCCCTCCAGATGGTCCAGCTAACAAGGAGTGGGTCAGGGAGGACGTGATACGTATAGATCGTATGGACTCACTCTGTGTCCAAAGCAACGACTTTCGGGTAAGACATGGCTGGGTTAAGTTACTAGTTGAGCAAGGCCGGGTATAAATCCAGGCCACGTCGATCAGCATGGAATACTGGCATGGAACGCATCGCTCTGACACGCTCCCCTACACGTGGATCCCCATTCCTGCTCAAGCGCTCAACTCTCCCTCGGAGGGAAAGTTGAGTTCCTCGGAGTTCGAAGGAAGTAGTAGTGCACACACGTGCTTACCCTCAAATTAGACGCCTTACTAGAATTAATGAGATTAAATGTGCTGGCGCGCGAAGAGCTTCTAAAAGAACCAACATGAGCGTTTATGATGACAGGTTCGCGAACATGTATAATTATATAAGTACATGTGACTCGTCGGAGGTTACCGGCTATCGACGAAGCGCTAGTTTCCCCCGGAGACTCATTCGTCAACTCGTCCTCTAGCTTTGTGTCTCCAAAGATGGTTGATCCAATCTTTTGGGTAGAATATCTCTATCTTTCCATCTTCTCCTTCAAGTTCACGTTCCTTGCGCTGCCAGTGCCTGAGCAACGAAAATGTCTCAAGGGAACTACCTTCCAGTTCACAGCGGCATGCCGAGCTTCGACCCATCTTCTCCACCCATTGCGTTGACATCCGTCCCTGATGTCGAGGCTTTCCTTGCTGGAACACCATTTGCAAGTCGCTCTGTCGTACAACTAGACGGAGGAACCGTCAATTATCTTTACAGAGTCTATCTACTTGCCCCTTTCGAGGGTAGTTGGACTGTTGTGCTCAAGCACGCGCAGCCGTTCTGGAAAAGCTCCGTTACTACCCTTTGGGAAGTGGAACGCCAGGTGAGAGCGAGAATGATTACTCGAGGACATCTCAAGTTGACACGCCATTGCCCAGGTCTTTGAAGTGGAAGCGATGACCCGTGTCAGACACTGCCTGTCCCCCAGTTGGCTTATCAAAGTCCCAGTGATCCATCACTTCGACATCCACAACCATGTCATTATCATGGAGGACTGTGGCGCTGATGCTGTTACACTCACATTATTCCTCCGCTCTGGCAACGTCTCGCGGCTACAAGCAGAAGCTATTGGAACGGCTATCGGCGATTTTATTGGGTTGGTCCACGAGTGGAGCCGGAGCAACCCTGATGGCATCCTCGATCTCCTCGACAAGTGTTCGCACGCGAAAAAGACGATAGCTGATTTGAACTACCTTCGGGTGGTGGCTACCTTACAACGTTCGGACAAGGATGATTTACCACTATTGTCAGACTTTGAAATGGACCCACTGGACACTCAGGTCATCTCGAAGCTGACGGAGGAATACTACTCCAATATGATGTCTGCCCGAGTCCCTGGCCGTGACGTTGTGCGTTTCGACATCGTTTTATTCGCGTTCTTACACTGACTAACCACATGCGCAGTTTCTCATGGGAGACCTCTGGAATGAAAACATTCTCGTTAGTACCCATCAGGATTCCTTGTCCCTCTATGTTTTGGACTGGGAGCTCGCGAGGACAGGACCGGCGGGTTCGGAAATCGGCCTATTTTGTGCCTATATGAATCTGCTTGGTCGAGGGAATCTGGGAGCCTCTGAGCCAGCGTCGCTCATTCTCCAGAACTTCCTGGATGCTTACTCTCGTATTTCGAGCCGAGATGCCCGTCTTGCACAGGATGCTCTGGCACATTGGGGTATCACGTACATTTTCTGGACCCCTCGTGACCCTCCAGGTGATAGGGGGACTGTGCAGGACTTCGTCAGAGAAGGCGTGAGATTCCTGGTGCGCTCTCATGATGAAGACTTTCTGGCACAGTCCCCCGTAAAGGGACTTCTCCCAGGTTGATGCAAGATTTTCGTCAACTTTTGTAATATCACCTACGAAACTGGTAGTTAAATGTCCGATATCTGTAAAATGGGGGATCTGAATCAACTGTCTTTGGGGGGGGCCTGCGAACGAGGTCAAAGGAGTAAGTTGATGTGACTCCCAGTGAATGGGGTACCTACATATGGACGTACAATCACGTGTAGGTGTTCTTAGGGCTTGATATCGGGGGGTCGTGACGAGTTGACCGTTCATGAGGCGCTCTGGCCGCTAATCTGATAGTTCTATCTCCTTCCGGGTAGACGCTTCTGGTCAGGTCCGCAGTCAACATGTAATTCTGGCGCGTATGGCACTTCAGGCCAATTCAAGGGGAATATGGACATGTCACATTGTTCCGGCCACTGGCGAAGGTCGCTCATCCAGGTGACCCAGATCTCTAAATCTGACCGCGTGCTGGCGCTGCGTCTTAAGAGAGCGTTCACAGCGATAGATGAAAAGAGATGAGGTGTCTGAAGTCCTGGGTCAGTAATTACGAAGCGTCTGAGGGGTGAATCAACGGCTTCTCCAACCAGGGAATGCCGGAAAATTTATATGTACACGAGTGCGTAGCACGATATACAAGGCGTCAATTATGAAGGGCCCAACCTACGGGATTGGCCGTTTCCTGTCTGCAGAGACGCTTCCATAGATTGGTGGACACATGTTCGCATCCCAGCGTCCCAATTTCCGGTGATCGTGGCTTCCTACGTACGAGTCCTGTGTCTAGCTTTGCGGGTGCATCAAATCCAAATTTTGGGGTACTGTACCTCAGTTGATCTTGGTCCAGATGCGATGATATTGTTCCTGCGTAAAAGCGGCCCACTGGACCCCTTTCAAGGCGAGCATGTTGTTCTGTCCTGACATGACAACCTCTTCACGTTCACTTCCAGGAAAGATAAGACTGCTAAACCTGACGCACGACAGGCCAACCTGTAATACTATGGGTGTGTGCGGTATCTGCCACTGCAAGGCAGCAATCACAATTGATATTCCAGTAGCTCTGACCTGATTGGCTGGACCAGTCTTAATCAAGGAATCACCGAATTGGCGCCTAGAATAGGCTGACGCCCATAACAACAAAACAGGGTAACAAAACTCTATGCGGCGCAGTGAGACCTAAAATTCGGTGGATTCGATTCATCAGAAGCCTATCTGTGTGAAAAGTAACGTTCAAGTTGCTGGCAGCATGGGAGTATTTGCCTCAAACAGCTGCTAAGACCCTACGTTTCGGATTGACGCCGTGACGGACTCCGAGTCGATCATGATGCATCCGTTACTACTAGCCTCCGGCGCTGGCACACAGCAAATACTTCGACGTGTTGGCGGCTGATTCCGCTCGCACGGCTGGTTCGAATCGGTACATTCCAGATTATAGAAACCGACGATGCATCCAACAGAAATCTAGACGTTGAACGATTCTTCCCTCGACTCCAACCCATCCTCTCCTCATGCCTGTACTCTGTGAATTCGACACGCGAGTCGCTCACCCACCCGGTGACCCAGAGCCTGATACACAGACAACCTTACATTTCCCACATCCATTCGTTGCCCGTCCCCGCCTCCCTCACGGCTTCCGTGAGCTGGACATCGGCAATGATGCCAACATCCGGGCCAAGTCGACCCTCTTCTACTTCACGAGAGACTGGGCTGATTCCCATATCACGACTTGGGATGATACCACTCTCTATAGTGGTATCGACGATGTGTTGGCCCTCGCGCCCGCAGACCTAGCATTCCTCACCGGTGATCACATGCGCAATCTCCTGGTCGAGCCCAACGACCCCGCATCTGTGCGCATCGATTTTGAGCGCCCCTTCGTCACCCCTCCCAAAGTCGTCGTCTTCCTGAATTATATCGACCTCGACAAGAGTCGTGACTGGCGTCTCAAAACTACTGCCACTGACATCGACGTCGCTGGGTTCACACTCAATATTGAGACCTGGTCGGACACTATCTTCTATGCTGCTCAGGCCTGCTGGATCGCCTATCCAGAGGAACGCGAGAACATCTTTAGCACGTCCGTCAACACGACGGAAATTCGTCCTCAGAACGAGCCGCAGCTCGAGCACAGCAAAGAAATTACATTTGACAATGTGAATTTCTGGAAGAATCCGACTGTCTTCGTTGCGTTTAACTCCTTCGACATCTCCTGTGAGGCCAACTTCCGCCTCAGAGCCTACGTCGACGGCATCTCCAGGACTGGACTGGTGTGGCACATTGATTCCTGGGCCGACACCACCATGT
>JBBPTW010000487.1:0-13166 GCA_038094575.1 Phylloporus cf. nigrescens
TGGAAAGCCCTTTATCATGGCTTTCTAATGATATCTAGGTTTGAGGGTCCAGCATCAATGTACCATGAGATATTAACCAATCTTTACAACTATGGCTAACATTGCAACAGTTTTGTTGCTCAGTGTAACTGCAAGAAACTTATGTCACAAAATGACTTGTTTGTCTGTGACTTTGACATGAAGTTCACATATGCACTTACAGGCTGGGAAGGCTCAGCAACAGATGCCCAAGTGTATACTCTATTGAATGTTACAGATAGACAAACAGTATGGGGTTGTACAGTCACTGGATTACATAAGCATGAGCATACTTAAGATTTTCATATAGTATCTTTACTTTAGTGACTACTAGAGTATTCTACAGGTTGAAAGTCCCATACTATAGGCTTTTTACATGCTTATGCCATTACTATTGATCTTTAGATTCCACATACTAAGTACCTGCTTGCTGATATAGAATTTTCTTTGTATAGTAAACTTCTTGTTCCATTCTGTGATATATGATATCATCTTGCAAAGTGGAGCCAGAGCTTGAAATAATAGTACAATTTCATTTTTCAGGTCTACTTTTACTTATACTTTGTATATAGTTTATAGAACAAAAAAGAGCTATTTAATTTATATTATTTATCTCTCTAAAATGTCATTAAAAGAATTTTTGACATTCTCAAATATCATTTTCAAATTCTCTTACTCCTAGCCAAGTTCTCCCTGCAGATACAGACACAGATCCCCACTATATTATGCATAATGCATAACTTTATTTACAAATATGATTTCTTGAAGAATAACTTGGACTCAGACAAGATGAACTTAGATAGCTCAGACACTTAAGAATGTGCATCAAAAGCCAATTATGAATATGCATACCAGCAAGCAGCAGGTCTGGTAGAAATAGATCTATCAGAAGAGGAGGACCTGAATAATATAACTATAGAGTTATGAGATTGAATTACAAATGAAATATGAACTAATTATGAAAATATATTGAGACAAAGACAAATGCTTGACTTGAAGGAGTTAGACATATCAAATAGTAGCAATGATGACATGTAGCCTGAGCAAAATATATTATACATGATTTAGAGCACAGAAAACAATACTAATACATGCAACAAATAGCTAATCAGAAGCAGGCTTAGCTACTACAGCCTGATTAACATATTTCTGGAAAGTTTTCTCTACATATACAGCATAATTGTTAGAAGTTAATGATAGAAACATGAACAATTTGCTATTATTCAAGGTAAAATATTCTTCTATAGCCAGGGCCTTTATTATAGTGGCTTAAAAAATTGTCCCAATATTGAGCCATTTTGAACAAATGGATCAATTGCCAAGGATATGGGACAAACAAGATCAAACACTTGCAGGGTCAAAGATAGTACTTGCTCTTGGCATTCTCACACCGCTTAGATCATGTGATTTGATTGTCATGGTGCTGAGATATAGCCATTTTAAAATGACATGTTATTGAAACAATTATTTGAATATTATTACTATTTTATAGTTTATAGTCAAGGCAGTATATACTTGGCTTTATTTGCTTATATAATCAATCATACACAAGTAAACATCATTTCTGAGTTTGAAAAGCTTACATACACATTGGTTTCCAACCATTATTACCATTTACTGATATAATATACTAATATTCTACTTTAGCTTGATATTGGTTTTTTTTACAATTCAATTATCTCCACCTTGGTTATCCATGATTACAACATATTCAAATATCATATTCAATCACTTTATAATGTGGTTAAATTCAATAGAGATCAGCAACCTATACTTTTCTTTCTTAGCTTCTAATATACTATTTTTAGATTGTCTGCTATAAATCAAGAAGTGATATTTAGTTAAAGATATCTTGGTTCTACATTGACCATAAGTTATTCTGGGTATATCCATCCGTATTATAGAATATATCATCATATATTAGCCTATAACATCTCTCAAAGCTAATAGAAATTAATGGTATTTAAATATATAGCTATAATAAAGGTCCTTTTGCCTCTATATCTAATAACCATTCAATGGGAGTTGACCCATATAAATTGTAAAATTATATTACAATGATCTAGCATTTCATTTCTATAAGTATTAACAAGATCAAGTAGATTTCTTAATATTACAAAACATATATGTAGATAATATTGTTATCTAATTATAATTTCTGTAAGATGTTTTGTCAAGTATTAATTAATGGGTTTACAATAAGAGATTAATAGCCAATGCAGAACCAAGATATCTTTGACTAAATATCACTTCTTGATTTATAGCAGACAATCTAAAAATAGTATATTAGAAGCTAAGAAAGAAAAGTATAGGTTGCTGATCTCTATTGAATTTAACCACATTATAAAGTGATTGAATATGATATTTGAATATGTTGTAATCATGGATAACCAAGGTGGAGATAATTGAATTGTAAAAAAAACCAATATCAAGCTAAAGTAGAATATTAGTATATTATATCAGTAAATGGTAATAATGGTTGGAAACCAATGTGTATGTAAGCTTTTCAAACTCAGAAATGATGTTTACTTGTGTATGATTGATTATATAAGCAAATAAAGCCAAGTATATACTGCCTTGACTATAAACTATAAAATAGTAATAATATTCAAATAATTGTTTCAATAACATGTCATTTTAAAATGGCTATATCTCAGCACCATGACAATCAAATCACATGATCTAAGCGGTGTGAGAATTCCAAGAGAAAGTACTATCTTTGACCCTGCAAGTGTTTGATCTTGTTTGTCCCATATCTTTGACAATTGATCCATTTGTTCAAAATGGCTCAATATTGGAACAATTTTTTGAGCCACTATATGTTTAGCAGCTGCAGTAAAGGTTGCCCTCTTTAAACCTCCATCCCCATGTTCAGCACACTTATCATGGAGAAAGTTAACCAAGGTATATTTTTTAGCTTTGAACCATTTTGCCCCCAGATTATAATAACTGCTCTCAATGTTTCTTATAACAGAATACCAATAGTATTCTAGTAGCTAAAGGATAGTAAGAGGTTGCTTGTAAATGTACTATTGTTGGTCAGAAGCAAGGTAGTGGTAAGAACCTGTGGTGACCATTGTGTGTATGTATAGAATAAAGAAAGATTTTTAAAATTTTGATTTTTAATATCTCAATGGCTTTAAAGCCAAAAATTAGTCTCTTAGAACAAACATGAACATACATAGAAAACTACTGGATTATTTATTCTGTTCTGGCTCTAACTCTGAGCTCAACTGAGAAATATGTTTGATTATATAATTATATCTCTTGGGATAGAATAATAGAAATGGCATATAGCTTTATTGTCTACTTAAAGGCAATTTGTGCAGATATTACAACCCTTGATGCAGGAGCTGCCTACATGTTGAAATTGATTCAGAAAAACAAAGCAGAATAATCAATTACAATAGAATAAGAAAAACTCACTAAAAGTATATCAACTTAAACATTGAAAAGAAAAGAGACCAAGTGTTACACTTGGCCTTGGATAAGAACAAGCATAGCCTTTGTAGGAGCTCCTAGGGTCAAAGGTTCAGAGAGAGTATGCACTTAATGGTTATATAAAGACCAACAGAGATCCTAATGGTCAGCCAGAGATTTCAAAGGAGTGTCCACTCAAGTGTAGGACAAAAAACATATGAGAAGAACTCAGAGATCAATTGAGGATTTAAGGGGTTGTCTAGAAAACATTTGAGGAGTTCAATAATATGATATATTTCAGGGGGGTGGAAGTACAAAGGAGCTCTAGCTTAATATATAGAGTATGAGATGAAGGCTTATATACCTGAGCTGAGAAAGGTCATAGAACATAGAAGAATAAGAATTGGTAAGCATAGAATGTGAAAGAACAATAGAAAAGGATAAGAGCAGGTAGATTGATAATGAAGCAAGTGGAACATCATAAAATACTATGGAATAGTAATGAGTCATTGATGAAAAGAAACAGTGTCCAATTGGCTGAGTCACAATGGTAATCAAGAGACAACAAGCAAAAGGAAAAGAGTAAATCATAACACCAAGGTAACATGATTATAATCCAGGCTATAGTGGAAAGTTATTTCAAATGGGTAGGGTAGTAACCATGCAGCCTGAGTACTGTTACATGATAATCAGTAACTAATCTATAGTATAATATCTTGTATTATGACTTGTTCTTTTCTTGCTTGTTTTGTCCTTTTGCTTACAGCTGCAATTACTTGATTAAACACTACTTCTATTCATTGATAACTCATCACAATTTGTGACAAACATTGACCTGTCTCACTCTAGCTAAATCTATTGCTATCTAACTTACTTAGAATCATATATGCTGTCTTTTATTATCTATTCCCCTTTATATCTACTATGACTATGCCCTATGTCCAGCAAACAGTCCTATGCTCTACATGCTATGTATTTAAGGACCATGTTGTAGTAGATAATAGAGAACTCAGAAGAGGCATTTACCTATTCTACTAAGTCTCACCTTGAAATCTCTTGCTAACTATGACCAGTAGCAGTTTTATTTTTTTTAAATTTCTCTATATCTCTTATTTTAACTTTTAGACTCTATTTATTCCTTCTTCCTTGATGTGAAGCCCTAAGCCTGGCCAACTGAAGTTTGTGGCCCTAAGCAAGATGAATGACCAACTATAACAATGACTACCAGAAGTGCAAGTACAAGATCCAGAACCCAGCAACTTACCTTGAGGTAGTAAGTCAATAGCAAGTCTGTTGATATATTTATCTTATCTTATCATAGATTAGATTAGATCTGTTATTAGAGCTCCGCTAGTATTACATAATCACCATATATATAAACCCAGTTGGTAGCTCAATAACAGGAAGTGCCTTTCTATGCACAATCACCTTCTAGTCTCTACTTCCTCTATCAAAGGTAAGATATCTAGAGGCTCCTTAGTTAGTCCTCAGTGCTGCTCTGCACATCAACCAGATCTCCTTAGGAAGATGATAGGCATGTGTCAGATATCAGTCACAACAGGTTATAAGCCCTGAGGCTGCTCACTGTGTGACAAAACTGTAAGTACCTCTAGGTGAAAGCCTTGCCAACATCTGATATGAAAATGCTTGATGTCAACAATGGCAATAAAACTCCCTATGTGAAAATGCCACTCTTAGTATTTCAAGGAAAAACCCTTGACTTACAGATATATCATCACCAATATCATATAAGCAAACTACACTCGATTCCTGGCATGACAACCATGGGATAAGTCATCACCATGATGAGCAGACACTGCAGCCCTTTAGATGTGGAAATGCTTGGGCTAGCAAATGGGACTATTCATTAACCCTGGGTCAGCCTACTTTGCCTGAAATAGTGAGTAGGTGCAGTCCACTGGTATCTGCATGCACTAGGCATATGAAAGCCATGGCATGCATGATATGTAACAACTTCAGCAAAGGAGTGTTTCAGAAGAAGTGACTAGCAGTCTACCTTGATCATAAAGAGAGAAGGGAAAGGGAAAGGAGTTTTAAGTCTAGTATCCCTCTGTTGAAGAAGAAGAACAAGAGAACCAGACTGGGGACTTCAGTTGGACTCCGGAGGTTTATATACTATCTAGAGGTTTGTACATTTGTGATTCTATTTGTACATGTTATATATCATAAGATATAAATAGCTATGTCCATCAGATGAGTCATGAGTGAGTTATGATAAAGGCTATGAGATAAGAAAAATGAAATAGAAGGCTGTCCGTGTGGCAGCACTGATATGCATAGCCTTGTGATAGAAATGAATAGATAAGAAGAATAAGGGGTGAGTCATAAGGGTATAGCCATGTGGCATATTAAATGGAAGAGAAGCATAGCACAGGGTGACAGAACAGCCCTGTGGTGGTAAGAGATTAAGAAGAGAAGCATGACAGGGATCAATAGATAAGAGTTATGGGTTATGCAAGTCATAAGATCTCATATATCCATCTGAAGATAGGTCATGTGATCATGGCTGTGTCATGGTGACTTTTCAGAGTCACAGGTGTCATGGTGGTGATGGATGACTCATCTAGAGTTGTTGAAAATGGCTAAGTATGTCTAGCACTATGAAAAGAGTTTGGCAACCATAACATGATGTTGGAAACTGGGCATTCACCTTGCAGCAGCTGCTGAGCACCACTCCCTTTTTTTTTCTCTTTTTTTTGATCTGAGATATAAAAGGTTACTGACATTCCTTAAATCCCCTATGTGGATCCTAAGCAAAAATGCAGTCCTCCAACAAGACCAGTACCCTCAGCTCTATCACCAAACTCCATAGTGGAAACTACCACAAGTGGGCAGGACAGATAGAAGCCTTTCTTTGTAGTCAAGGGCTATTTAGGCAGATAAAGCAAAGCTGCCCAAAGCTGACCAAAGATGTTGAAGGCAAAAGTAACCAGGACAACATTGATACATGGAAAAAGTATGATGACAAAAGCCTTGGATACATTTACCTTGCACTAGAAGATCATGTGCAAACAAGGTTTATGGGACATAAAATAGCCATTGAGCTATGGGAAGTGCTTAAGGCACAATACTTTACCCCATCCTTGGCATCAGCTTATGCAAAATTCAAAAATTTACTTTCCAACTCAATTCCTGAAAACAATCATTCTTCCCCTGCCTTTACAAAGCTAAATGCTTCCTTTAATGAGCTCAAATAGCTCAACTATACCATCTCCAACAATGTCAAGATCATAATGGTCCTGGCAAAACTACCTCACTACACTGAGTTTGTCACTCAGCTCCTCAATACAACCACCATGAATGTAGCCATGGCCACCACTAAAGTAAGTGGTGATATCAAGGCTTCCACAAAAATGGAAGTATCCTCAATTGAGGAACTTGATAAGTCATGCACAGCTGCCTGGAAACAATATGCCAATAACTGTCCTTGTCCCTCTACCTCCCAGCCTGCTGCCATGAAAGTCTTAGCTATAAAGTCAAAGGAAGGCAGTGACCCCACTTTCAGTGGGCAACAGAAGGAGGGGTCAGAAGGTAAAGCCTCCCAGAAGAAAAGGTGTCAAGGATGTCACTCTCAGGCTGGGAAAGAGAAGTGCAAAGAGCGCTTCAATCAGGCTGCAGAGAGCAAAGTTGAGGCCATGGCTTCCTTTGCTTTTTCAAATCTGGACCTGGCTTCCTACAAGGACAAAACAATTGTTCTATTGCTGGTGGTACTGCCAACTTTTTCCAACATCACTGACCCTCACCATCTTACTCACACCCCTGGATCCACCCACTACAGGCCCCCAGGTTTTCCTCGGGTCAGAATGGCCATTAGACTTGCCAGAGACATGGATGTGGTTCCTACCATGTCCATTGTCAAAAGGCTTGAGGCTGCTTCCAAATGGAAGTATCAATGGTCAGATTCCCTAGAGGAAGCAACCACATCACCAGAAGAGATGGGCCATGTGGCTTGAGGCCACCACTTGTCTAGAGATGCAGGATAAGGAAATGGAGGACATGGTGTTCCTGGAAGATGAAATCCAGAATGAGTATCTCAATTTGTTTTCTGAGAAGCAGTGTACCTGGCAGGTACCTCAGTATCTATGCCCCACACTGGGCCCTAATGTGGTTTTAATCACTTCTCAGATAGGTCACAATAGTGCAGTAACTCTGCTGGCTTCCCCTTGTAGCTATGTAGTTTGTAGTTACATGTCTGAGTCTGTACTTTGCAATAAAAAAGGCAAATGTATCCCATATACCATGTGCAATGCATACAATAAGGGAAAAGCATGAAAGCCAGTAATACCAGTAGATACCTGGTTGCTCAATTCAGGAGCATCAGTGCATTTTACACACTTGCAGTCTGACTTTGTTGAATATCAGGACTTCAAAGAGCTGAAGTTCTCAATAACAGCAAATGGCCCCACTCTGATCCACAATGCTGGATCTGTCATAGTTGAGTATAAGGAATGACCTGTGTGAATTTCACTGATTATATACATGCTGACATATGGTGTTAAACTAATATCCCTCAGGGTCCTACTTAAGGATATATGTCTCACAGTAAAGACTTACCCTGGGACAATCAATATTTTTGATAAATGTGCAGAGAAGGTCCTAACTTTCACTGCCAATGAAGATAGCACCCTATATTGGCTGCACATGCCCACTGTGGTCCTGGAAGAAACATTGAGATCCATGAACAATGTTGATTATGATTTAATCCACTGGTGCCTGGGGCACCCCTCTAAGAAGATTATAAAAGCCACTCCAAAGCACATTAAAGACTTTCCAAAAGTGAAAGCCCCCACTTTACATCTGAAAGTTTGCACTGGATATCAATATGGCAAATAGCCAAACTGTATATTTCCTCATAGTGAGAAGCAGGCCACTGCTTCCTGTAAAATGGTCCACTTGGACTTGAAGTTATTTGAAGTGGAATCCTATCACTGATCACAATATGCCATTGTCCTCTACAGGTATATAGACCTGACATCTAGGGCTGTGATACTCCAGCCTTCTAGAGCTGAGAGTGTGAGCATCAGCTATACAGGTTTAAATTGCACCACCAGAGAAAATATTTGGTTGAAATCAATACCCTTGATCTAGATAAACCCTTTGGCTACTAGCTGGGCATGTTTTCTTCTGTCAGATTTGACATCAAAGATCCATCTATTTTTGATAACCCTATTGTCTAATGGGCATGTGACTATCTCATAGACCTGGCATTCCTTTAAGATTTTGAGCTCTTGCTCACACACTGCATGCCACTTGCATTGTTCATCATCAGGGAGTTTTTTAATGTCCCTGAACATCCAATCTCAGATATCCTTGGCAGTATATGAGATTGAGTAGGGAATTGCTTTTAAGCATAAGTATGTGAAAAGATCTATCCCCCCTTTCCTGATCAACTGATCTAGATCTTGTTTAGAGTTGAATTGGGATTCATAGGGTTCTTCAAAGGGAGGTGGCAGAGATATCATGTGACCTTCTTCCTCCCTTTGCCACTGTATTTTATCCTCAAGATCCAGTACCTGTCTAATAGAATCCTGGCATTCATCCAAGGCATTGCCTGGTCTGAGGGGAGGTCACCATTCTTCACCAGACCTTCAGAGGGCTGGCAGTGCTTGCCATGCAGGCCCCACCAGTTTAGGTGGTAAGTTTCTCAATTGGTCTTTGCTTGGTCCTTCTTGCATTTCAGGGAAGTGAGAAGGTGTCTCATCCTCAGACTCACTTGTTGTGTACAACTCTTGTCTATTGGAGAGGTCAAGAATGTCCATGTCCATTCTGATCTCAGATTCAGTACTACCATGGTTATGTATAGGAAGCATGTGCATTACTGTTTTGTGTGGTGATATGAGGCCATATTTTGGAAATAGGTGCTTATCAAAGATGGGATATGCAGCCATAAATAAAGAGCTGTTTGGCCATATGAAAAGAAAGTTGGTATCTGACATTTCTGATATGCTAAGGTATACCATAAGTTGCAATTTTGCCTCAAATTTTCCTTTTCTAGCCTCCTTAGGAATGTGCATGTAGGCACCATATCTGAGGACCCATAAATAGGCAATAAAAGGCTGTTCTCCTGTTAACAACTTAAAGGGGGTTTTTCATTGTATCCTGTGTAAGGGTGTGCAGTTGTAGACATAAACCACATGTCTGAGTGCAAATTCCCAGTATGAAGGGAGTAGGCAAGTGATAAAATGCATTGCCTGTGTCTTGTCTGTCAATGTCCTGATGAGGTGCTCTACTTGACCATTTTGCTAATGCATATAGGGAGCAGATTGCTGGATCAAAATCCCCTCGTCCTTCAGGAACTGGGTAAATGCTTTGGAGGTATATTCACTACCTCCATCGGAGTACCAATTTTTAATATAGGTGGAGTATTTAGTGCAGATAAAGACAATAAATTGCTTTACAGCCTGAAGTATCTGGTCCTTACTCCAGAGACATATCACCCATGCATGTGAGCTGAAATCATTGTAGAAGACAATGGCATATCATAATCAGTGGTAGGATTCCACTTTGAATGACTTCAAGTTCAAATGAACTATCTCAAAGGGAACAGTATCATACTTCTTGCTATAAAGAAATATGTGGTTCAGCGGTTTGCCATATTAACAACTGGTGCAAACCTTTGATTGTAAAGTAGGGGCTTCCACTTTAGGGAAGTCTTTAATGTGCCTTGGAGCAGCTTTTATAACCTCTTTAGAGGGATGTCCCAGGTACTAGTGGATCAAGTTGTAATCAACATTATTTATGGATCTCAATGTTTCTTCCAGGACCATGATGGACACATGCAACCAATATAGGGTGCTATCTCCATTGACATTGAAGGTTGGAACCTCCTTCTCTGCACACATTTATCAAATATTTCAATCATGCTGGAGTAAGTCTTTACTGTAAGACATGTATCCTTAAGCAGAACCCCAAGGGACATAAGTTTTATGTCACATGTCAGCATATATATAACTGGTAAAATCCACACAGGTCATCCCTTATACTCAACTATGACAGATCCAGCTCCATGGATTGAAGCAGGGCCATTGACTGTCATTAAGAACTTTGGCTTTTTGAAGTTCCAATATTTGACAGAATCTAAGTGCAAGTGTGTAAAATGCACTAATACTCCTGAATTAAGCAACCAGGTATCTACTGGTATTACTGGCTTTCATGCTTTTCTCTTATTGCATGCATTACACATGGTGTATGGGGTACATTTGCCTTTTTTATTGCAAAGTACAGACTCAGACATGTAACTACAAACTATATATCTACAAGGGTAAGCCAGCAGAGTTACCACACTATTGTGACCTATCTAAGGAGTGATTAAAACCACATCAGGGCCCTGTGTGGGGCATAGGTACTGAGGTACTTGCCAGGTACACTGCTCCTCAGAAAACAAATTGAGATATTTATTCTGGGTTGCATCTTCCAGAGACACCATGTTCTCTATTTCCTCATCCTACATCTCTAGACAAGCAGCAGCTTCACACCATGTGACCCATTTCTTCTGATGAGATGTGGTTTTCAGAGGTAGTATAGAAATAGAGTGAAGATGGAGTTGTGGGTGGAGTGGGTGAGTATGATAAGTTGAGAGTATCAGTTTCATGGTCAGCCTCAATCAAAGATACAATCTTGTTTCAAACTTCCATGGCTTGCCCTAGATTAAGCTGGAGGAAAGCATCTCTAAGAAGCTTCAGAGCCTTCTGATGCACTGAGGATCTTGGCATGCTGTAGAAGAGTGGCTAGAAGGAGGAGGGTGATAACTTGAGGCATGATCCAGAGGCTTGGTATATGTGAGTGCAGATTTTTCCTTTTTTGTTAGGTCACGTTCATGGTTTACTGCCACTGGGAGCTCAATCACAGTTTGGTCCATTGATATGTCAGAGGATAGCACTTTTGGAAATATGCTGTGCCACGGAAACGTCCGACATTTTAAGCGGAGATCAAACCTTTGCCCTTTGTCGAAGTTAATAGCCAACTTTTTTACAGTACTAGTTGGATACTAGTTGGCTCGGCTAGTGTATGAGTATCACTATTTTGGGCATCTCGTAAGGAATTGTTTTCCTAAATATTTTGGTCGAATTCACACTTTGACAGACCCAATTAAATAATTGCAATAGTAATCACAGGTCCTAATTCAGTCTCCGACACCCTAACGGCTTCGAAGCCGAAGATCAGTCTCTCAGAACAAATACGAACATACACAAAAAGTTCTGGCTCTAAGTTACCCCCTTATGACCTACACGGGACCTACTGATGACACACATCCGATGGGTCGCTGTAACTGCGCTCGAGGGTATTTCAGGAGTCTTGATTGATCATCTCCTCATTCTCGCCCAGTACTATGACCAACGACCCCTTCTCTCAGCAGCTTCCTACGCTTCAGCGCTTGGGTGTAGACGAGCCCACAGTGGCCTCAGCCACTGAGGTTGCAACAACTTGGTTTGATGCGTTCTCAAGTGCCATCGCATCGTCAAATATCACTGACATTGTCGATCTCTTTCTTAATGACGGTTTCTGGAAGGATACCCTAGCATTGACCTGGGACTTTAGAGCCATCGAGGGCAAAGGCGCGATCAGGAACCTCCTCCAGCACCGTCTCGCCCCTACTGGTCTTGTCGATTTACATCTCAACCACGCACCCTTCCTTGCTCCAGAACTTCTCAAGCTTTTCCCGGATCTTGTCCTGTTGCGGTTCACTTTCGAATTTGGTACAAAGGTCGGGAAAGGGACCGGGGTTTGTTATCTAGCTCCTACGCCTGGCCCAGCTTGGAGAGCATACTCACTATACACGTGTCTGGAATCCCTCAAGGATTTTCCCGAGCAGGTAACGAACGGATATAATAAAAGCGAGGGGATCAAGCTCATCCCATATCCAGATCGGCCCGCTTCGCCAGCACAGAGCTGAGCATGGAACTTGGGAAGAGAGACGGCGTCGGGAGGTAGAACTTGCCGATGGAGATCCGACCGTGATTGTAGTTGGCGCGGGTCACATCGGTCTCGAAGTCGCTGCTAGATTGAAATACCTAGGTGTCCCGCACCTTGTCATTGACAAAAAAGCTCGAGTGGGCGATAACGTAAGTTGCGACCGTCCCTTGTAGCGCTGTTAGACTCACAGGACGCTAGTGGAGAGATCGCTACAAAGCGTTGTGTCTGCACGATACGATTTGGTATAATCAAACTCCATATCTGCCGTGAGTCTTCGAGTTGCGGAATCGGACTTTTCTCACCTTGTCACTAATTTAGTTTCCCACCGACTTGGCCTGTCTTCACTCCAGCTGGAAAGGTATGAGCGAGTTTTCAAACTTTCGTCCTGCCTCTAATCATCAACGTCGTTGGATTAGCTTGCTGATTGGTTGGAGGGTTACGCAAATCATCTTGAGCTTAACGTGTGGACTTCATCCATCATTACAAAAGCAGAGTGGGACGACGTCTTGAAAGTGTGGACGGTAGAGGTCAATAGAAATGGAAGAGAAACTCGAGTCCTCAAGGTGAAACACCTAGTGTTCGCTACCGGCTTTGGAGGTCATCCAAAATCGCCGAACATACCGGGCAAGGTAAAAATTTCAGCTTACTTTTAAAGATTACCTTGGTCCACGTCCTTTTTCAGGAGGACTTCAAAGGCGAGGTAGTCCATTCTTCAGCATACAGCTCTGCGGCAAATTACATTGGGAAAAAAGCAGTCATTGTTGGTGCATGTACTTCTGGTATGTCACGACGAT
>JBBPTW010000488.1:0-13165 GCA_038094575.1 Phylloporus cf. nigrescens
ACTCCAAGGCAATGTCTTTCAGGTAGGATTGGGTAAAGGTGACTTTAGCCCAATCCTTCTTGAAGGCCTTTTGGTTGGCTTGGAAGTTGATTTCACACTGAATGATGAATGGGATGGAGTTTCTTTGATTCCATGCCATTGTATGCATCAGATTCTTGGACTTTAGTCTTAGCCAAGTCAGAGTTGTTCTTGTAATGGATTGCCAACCTGGTTAGGTCCCTGATCACATCAGCAAGCTGAGTGAAAGATTCATATGCCAGTGGAACAGTGTTTTCTTCATTGTTGCAGTGGAGATATCTCTTGACCTCATTGAGGTCAGAGGATGTGGAGAAGTTATTGTCAGAGTTATCTCCATTGTTATCATTATCTCCAGGGTTGGAGGGGTCAGGGCCATCAGGGCCACTGGGACCACTTGCCCTTGGGGTGAAGCTTTTCCAGTCATGCTTCAGAGCAAGGAAGTCTTTGTCTTCTGCCAGTTCCCAGATATGAGGTGTTGGAGAAGAGGTGATTTCTAGCAGGAGTGTGGTTAATGGGGAGCACTGACCAAAGATTTCAGAGATTGATGGTACAGTAGTGCAAGCAGTAAGGCTAATGAATTCCCCTGGAATATTCTGGTTACTTCCAAAAGTCATCTGCAAGGCATTGGAATGTAATGCCCTTGATGTTCTATAATGCGACATGATTTGTGTAGACAATGAGCAAGTTCGAGTATGAATATACTGTCAAGTCTGAATTCTCTAATCACTAATCTGATAGGAGTCCAAACAGATTGAGAAAGGTAAGAACAGAGGTAGAAAGAGTCCAATGAAGATGGTGTGAGATGTAGGACTTGACACAGGACTTTTATGTTGTGCTCTTGCTCAAGTTCAGTCCTTTATGGGAGCAGAGTGTCAAGATAGGAGGGAATGAAGGTCAGAGGTCAAGTGAGGTTGAGACTTAGAGATAAGACAAGTGAGAAGGTAACTAAGTTGATATTTGTACTAAGGAGTTACAGGAGGAAAGTATCAACTTATATACTAGGGAATTGGGTTGGAGGTTGGAATAAGGAATGGAGAGAAACATAAGGAGAACAAAGGAATATAGGATTATAATGGGGGAGACACATGGAGTCGCATGACAGAGTTGGAGACATATATAGACCAGAGCTAATACTAAATAGGACATACATTATTAGAATAGTGATACTAAGGAATGGAGAAGGCTATCTGATATGAAAGGAGTTAGGTCCAAATGAAGACACAAAGGCCCAGAGTAACTCCAGCATGGAATGAGAGAGTAACAAAGTACAATACTGGAGTTGGTCAGGGCAGTATTGGAGATGAAGGCATAGGGGTCAGGAATGAATATGATAAACCAGCAGGAAGAGGTACAGTTTTTCCTTTGCAGTTATCGAGAGCAAAGCATTTAATAACTTTATCTGCATAGGAAGATTGATTAAGAGAAATAGTTCACTTTTTACGATCTCTTGTAATCCACATATCAAGATATTTCTTTGCTTTGTCATGATCATGAGATTCCCAGCACTTTATAAAGGTCTTCTTGTGTTGTAGGAGAAGATCTTTGTTACTACTGGTAAAAAGAGCATCATTAATGTAAGTGAGGATTATGATTATATCCTGACCAATAATTTATAATAAGTACTCAGATCTGAGGTAGTCTGGGTAAATCTCATATTGATAAGAGATTTGTGCAACTCTTTGTTCCAGGAAAGTGCAGCCTGTTTAAGTCCATAGATGGACTTTCTTAGTTGACAGACCTTTATATCCTGGCCTTTGACAATGAAGCCTTCTGGTTGCATCAGATAAATTTCTTCATCCAGATTACCATAGAGGAATGCAGTTTTTATGTCCAGAGCCTCCAATTCCCAACCATGGAGGGTAGCTAATGATAGGATAAGTCACATCATTTCAAACCTTGCTACAGGTGAGAAAGTGTCTTTGTAGTCAATTCTGAATACCTGTGTAAAGCCTTTCGCTATAAAGTAAGCTTTATATCTACCATTGCTTTTGCATGTGAATATTCATTGTCCAGTAATGGGTTTTTGACCCTTTGGTAGGTCTGCTAGGTCCTAGACTTTTTGATCCTTTAAAGATTCATACTCCTCCTGACATGCAGCTCATCAGAGTTTCTATTCTGTGAGGGGTAGTTTTGTTATATCACAATACTGGTTAGGTATGTTAGCAACAACTGCTGCCAATATTATGTGATGACATATCCATAAGTTCAAATACATCTGTCCAAGATCTTCTTCCTTATTTGTTGGTCAAACATCTGAAGTTGTAGACATGGTTTGTTTATCTTGAACCAACATTGTGTTTGGCTCCTCCTGAATTGAAGGTAATCCTCTTAGTTCTCACTCTATCTGCACAGGTGGCAATGTACCATATGTGTTGTCAGGTAAAAACTATGGCATTGGAGTTTGAGCACTAAATCATCTTTCAATAGGAGAACAAAGATTCGCTCTAGATTCCATCATCAGATGATATTGATAAAGATGGGAATGAAATTCAGGAAGTGATTTGTAAGAATCCTATCAAGGGAAAAGCCAGATATGAGAATCTTGAGATGGTTCTATTGAAGGATGATTAGAAGTTTCTGGTTGAACATCCTGAGGATTAGGAGTCCAGAAATTAGGATCATAAGACATCTGTGGGTCTTCTTCTGTATCATATCATTTGTGTTGATGTCATCTATCCAGAGAAGTTTGAAAGTGTGCATCAGTTGCAGTTTGTTTCTGTGATTGAGGCATAGATAATGAGGTTTGATAAGAAGATAGATTTTGTGATGTTTCTCTTGATTTTATTTCCAAAGTATTAAGGAATAATAGACTTGGAGGACAAATAGATTCATCTAAGTTTCTGTGACTATTGAATATATTGTTGTCAGATCTTATTGACAGAGATGTGAATAAAGAATGAGAAGTAGTCATGCAAGAGTTCTGTTGCTCTTGGGGATCTATTTGATTGGAGTTAGGACCACCAAATGGTTGAAGCAAGATTAGATGATCACAAGGTTCCAGATTCTCAAATTTTTCTTGTTCCTTAGTAAGGTCAAGATGGGGTTCAAGGTTTTCAGGGATCGGCCTAGGTCTGTCTGGTTCTTTTCTTGAACAGTAAGGAAAGATCTGTTCATTAAATAAGGCAGTTTTTATAATAAAGACTCTTTGTCTGATCATCAACCAAAAGCAATAAGCTTTAGTATTTGGTTCATAATCAATAAAGATCATTTCTTTGGCAAAAGAAGAGAGCTTATTGCGGAACTGTTCAGGTTGGATATGCGCATAGGCTCTGCAACCAAAGGTTTGGAAATAAGAGACATCAGGTTTTTTTACCAATAAATATCTCTATTGGAGTTTTCCAGTCAAGGTAGCACATAGGTTAATGATTGTAGATATGCAGTGCTGTTTTAGCAGCATCTTGCCAAAAGGTTGGAGGTAGGCAAGCATGATGTTGCATAGCATTGGCTTTCTCCATAATAGTATGATTAAATCACTCCACTCTTCTATTCTGTTGAGGGATATGGGAAGCAGATATTTCATGTGTAACATCTTTGTTCGTGAAGAACAATTGTAGCCTTTTGGCCATAAATCCCCCTTGATCAGAGTGTACAGAGGTTAGAGTTATGTCTGATGCAGTCTCCACCCATGTAATCATGTTTTGAAGGTGGGTTATGACATCACTTTTCTATCACATAAATGTGAGAAGTGCATATCCACTAAAATCATCAATAAAGATTAGGATATAAAAAGATCAGGATTGAGATTCTGTTGGGAAGGGTCCCATCACATCCATGTGAACTAACATCAGAGGACGACTAGCTTGTTTGGATGAGTCAGGATACGAAGATTCCAACATCTTTCCTAAAGTACATCCTTTACAAGAAGTTTCAGTTGTTGATAGTGCCAAGGAAGAAATGCCTATGAGGTGTTTGTGGGCATCATGAAGTGCATTTTTGAATGAATGTTCAAGTCACTGGTGCCATAAATGATAAGAATAAAGTTCTTCAAGAGAGTTTGTCTCAACACTGGGTATGATCTGAGTTGACTGAAACCAGTGAAGATTGTTACCTGGTGACAAGGTAGTGGCCTGTATTACTGGGTCTCCCTTGTTGTTCAAGATCAACAATTTGTTTTTTGTAATCTCATATTGGTAGCCTTCTTTGGTAAGAGAGGGTATCAAGAGTAACTGGTGTTGTACTTTTGGCATATACCATACTCCTTTTAATATGAGAGTTTTTTCTTTTAATGTACTGGGTTGGACAATAACTTTTTCAGGTCCATACATGGAGACAGTTTGTCCATTTGTGACAGTAGCAGTTACCTCTTTATCCCCAAGATGGGTGAAGTCTTCTTAAAGGAAGTAAGATGATCTGTACATCCACTGTCAATCATCTAGTGTTTGGATCAAAATTCTGATCCTGAAGGTTTAGTTCCTATCATATAAGTGAAAAAGTCATTAGATTCATCTCAATAATTGACTATGTCATTTCCTACAGAATATTCAGGGAGTCTTTCCCCTGGCAGATGTGAGACAACCATTACTGGTGTCACCCATTTCTTAGATATCAGAGAGTCTAGACAATCAATATCATCCAAGTGTCCTTTGCTTGATGTCAACCCACCAAGGGTTATGGTGGTTCCTTTCTTTTTTTCCTTTCTTTTTGTAGATGACAATGCTTCAGCTATTGAAAGGGAATTAGTGGAAGTGTGTTCAAAAGGGATGATGGGACATATTCATATTTATACCATTGTTCATCTCAAAATCTTCCAGTTCAAGGTTAGATATGTCAAAGTGGTTGTTGTAAAATGATAACAAATCTACCTTTTCTTCAATTCTGTTCATTGGTACAAAGCCAGTTTCATTCCAACACAAATTAAAGTTGGACATTAAAGGTTCTTCAATGGCATCGACAAAGGTATCTCCTACAACTTCAGTTGCTCAGCCTTTATCTTTCTTGTCCTTCTGCCAAAGTTGCTGTTCCTTTACTTTTTAGAAGGCAGTTTTCTTTTTCTGTTCTTCCTGAGGTTTCTTCTGATATGGTTTGGATGGACCAGCATCAGAGTTGCTAGATGATGGTT
Organism: Phylloporus cf. nigrescens; assembly: GCA_038094575.1. Lineage (NCBI taxonomy): Eukaryota > Fungi > Basidiomycota > Agaricomycetes > Boletales > Boletaceae > Phylloporus > Phylloporus cf. nigrescens. The sequence continues at coordinate 5,078 of JBBPTW010000488.1, forward strand.
CTGCTTGTCGCTGTTTCAACCACTGCTGTTTGGCAGGAGGACCTTGTTTAATCATAGCAGATCTTGGGATTTCAACTGTAGAGCCAATATGAGAGAAAAGAGAGCAGGTGGACCATAAGTCCACTTCAACAAGAATCTTTTGAGTGCCAAGTTCGACTATAAAGTTGGTAGGTTTCATGGTTTGTACCATGGTGGAGGCAAGGGCATAGTAGGAGTTGGGAAGACAGGAGAGGATCAACATGGCTTTAAGTGAATTTGGAAGATTTAGACCAGCATTGATAAGTTGGTTGAAATGGGTTCTCATATTGTTTAGATTATCTGAGGTAGACTTCTCTTGGATATTCATTCTAGAGATCTGGAAAATGAAATGAAATTGTCCCAGAAGACCAGAAGTTCCAAACAAAGTGAAGGGTTAGTCCCAAAGATGTTTGGTAACCGGAGGAAAGATAGCATTTCCTGACATATCTTCTATAGTGAGGTCCCAGTCGTAATTGACATTTGTTTGTAACAAATCAGCAAGGGTAAGGGTGATCATCCCACATGCTTGTTAATCAATAACTTTGAACTTTTTCTGTTCATTGTTCTCGACAATAACATAGGAGTTGAGATGAGGAATCATTTGAAGACTTTCTCATGTGACGGCACCCAATATAATGTCCCATAAAAAGTAGGACAAAAGAAGACCCTTGGTCTTAGTTACCCAGAGAGCATATTTGCAGGTTCCAGAAAGGATTGGAATCTGTCGGTAAATGGAAGATTTGACCTTCAGGTTTGAGCCTGTGTAGGAAAAGACATGATGTATCTGTTCCAAAGACTTCATCAGCAAGACTTTCATTGATAATATAATCAAATAAGAAAAAGGAACTCTTTTTAAAAGATGGAGATAATAGTATTAAGTGAGCCACTAGTGTAAAAACTGGGTTAACTGATACTAAGACCAGAGTATGAATTCCAGTAGATTGAGAAGTAGGAGAAAAAGCTTCTGGCATCTGTGAAGTAGTGTTCCCAGAAGATAGCGGTAGGGCTATCTTAGTAGGTGTTAGTGGGGTTTGATACCTCTTTCTGAATCATGGTTATTTAGTATGCCATTCCATCTGTTGTTGCCATTTCCTTCCAAAAAAGGAGATTTGGAGTTCTTTCCACTCCAATTGACTTTGTTCCTTTTTGTTTTCCTTAGTTTTCAGTCTAGATATAATAGATTCATGATACCATTTAGACATTGGTTGATTGGCACAATCATGAAGATCACAATCTATCACCTTGAAGTAGTAAGGTTTGGGAACAGTTTTGTTCCATAGATATCCAATTAATACTGGTACATCAGAGAAATTGTGACTAATATAAGAAAAAGGAATAACTTTCCTAGGAACATGACAGGAGATTGATATAAAGGAATTATAACTACCATTATCGATGTTATGATTTAGAGCATATCTACAATCATGAGGTAAGGGAAAAGAAGGATGAACCATCACACTGAGTATTTTTAAAGCTTTAAAGAAGCTGCCTACATTATTCATCTTTCACTGCAGCAAGTCGATGCATTCTTGGCCCATCTTATCCAGCAAGGACTTCTTATATGGTGCCAGTGGAGAGGTCATCTGTGTGGTTTTTTATTAGCCACTGTAGTAGACAAATACCTCGACATTTAGAATCTAGAATGGATTTATAGAAGTGTCAGCAAGAATGTTGGTGAGCAAAGTAATCAAATGTTCACTTTGTAGGAATGTGACTGGGAAGCCAAGCACGTGGATTGTTCTATAGAGAGATCCAACAGTTCTTCTTTGTGTCAATTACCATCAACTTTACTATCTCTTGGTGTGCAGAAGAGTTTCAAAATCGAAAAAATAAGAGGAAAAAACTTCAAAACCTTGATTGTGAATGAGAATATTAGGACAGGCAGATTCAATTGGCTCTTGGAAGGGCCAACCAGCAGCTTTGTAGATAGATCAAAGTGTTTTGCCTTTAAAGGTGAATGAGTCTACCTGTTGGTGATTAATTACCTTTATCTCTACCAAGTTCAGTTGAACTGATCTAGACATCCTTCTTGAGCAAATGAGCTTGTTCTTATGAATTCAACTTATGGAGTGAATCAGAGTTGGACCCTTCACCCCCATTTCTAAGAGTGATGGAATCCATGAGCATCTGTTTGGGTGACAAGAGAATGTCTTATCAGTTTCATCATTAAGAAAAACGTATTTGTCCCTTATTTATTGGTCCTGTGGGAGATATGGGTTATAAAAGGTGGTGGTGTGGAACTGGGGAGCATTGCTCTGACCCAGTTCCTGTAGAAAAAGAATGACAGCTGTTGGCAATCTGTCGCAATTCTGATATCTGAGGCTGCTATAGGAAGGTTTGGCAGTGAAAGGATTGTTGGGGAGAGATGACATGATAAGATGAAGTGGAAGAGGAGTTTTGAGATGTAAAAAGGGGCAGAAGAGTGGGAAGTTGCAGTGAGATCTGTCAAGTTATGGTAAATAGATGGTCTTGATGGTCAGCAAGTCTTTGGCTTTCTTGCCTAAGGACTGTGCTGTTTCTGTGATAACAGTAAGATCCATGCTCTAGACCTTGTCAACAAAGAGGGCAGGGTACAAAGAGTTGTATCCCTGGTCAAACAATATTGTTCATAATGATTTGTCCATCTGTTAAATAAATGTTGCCATCATTCAGAATCATGGAGAAGTGGTTGAAAAGGGAAGGATCCTTCACTGTAGTGGTCTCAACAGTGGGTTGTTGCTTGGAGCTAGGGCTTGATGAAGCAACCTGGGATTGAGGCTCAGAGGTGTGAGAAGGGGACTAAGGAGGAGAGAGCATAGGGTTTTTTGAGACTGGTGCAGGTAATCTGTGAAATAGGACACAAATGTCCTATTGATCAGTTCCTAAATGATTGGTAGTATAGAATTGAATAGGGTTGGAAATCTCAGCATTAAGCCAGTTTCAAATGAAAGTTCAGAGGGCAGTTCTAAGGATTTTCTCTGTGTCACCCATACCAACTCCAGGGGTAATGAAGAAGATAAGTCACATGATGGTGAATAAGATCAGTCCAACAAATTTTTGAGCCCAACCAACCATCTGCTTATTGATAAAAGGCATTATATCGTGAAATAATGATGTCCTTAAGACAGAGCAGGGCTTATAACCTATCAGGATAGTATATGTCCCAATGGTGCAAACAGGAGAGGATTATGTCCAGTGAAGGATACTCACTGAAATAGATGGTTGGAGCTAAAGAGTACAGTGGCTCAAAAAAGTGTCTCAATATTGGATGATTTTGAAAAGAGTGGTCAATAGTGAAAGATGGGAAACAAATAAGACCAAACAATTGCAGAATAGTAGAACATATATACTCTTGGCATTCTAACACCACTTAAATCATGTGATTTGATTGTCATGACACTGAGATATAGCCAATTCAAAATGGTATGTCATTGGGACACTTATTTGAGTATCATTACTATTTTATAGTTTATAGTCAAGACAATATATATCTGGCTTTATTTGCTTATATAATTAATGATATGCATGTAAACATCATTTCTGAGTTTGAAATGCTTACATACACATTGATTTCCATCCATTATTACCATTGATTAATATAATACACTAATATTCTATTCTAGCTTGACATTGTTTTTTTTTATGGCTCAATTATCTCCATATTGGTTATTTATAATCAGGACACATTGAAATATCATATCCAATTACTTTACAATGTGGGTAAATGCAATAGAGATCAGCAACCTACACTTTTCTACCTTAGCTACTAGTATATCAATTTTTTAACTATTGACTACAAACCAAGAAGTGGTATTTGAATTACAATGGGGCAGTAGTACCAACCAGGACGAACTTTACCAAGCAAATTGCAACCATTCTTGAAAATTTTCAGCTGCAACACTTCCTTACCCACTCTTACATCATAATGCTTGCAACAAAATGCAAGCCCTATGATAAACCCACTAATCATCACCCTGCAAGACAGCAGAAGTAACCAACCTAGTTTGTGATCTTGAATTACAAAACCATATTTTCAATACTCCACTGACCCTCTAGGAACTATTGGATCCCCTTCTTCAAAGAGGCAGAAATTCATGACATGGATCTTTTCATGACTGGTGAGAGGAATAAGGACAAGATCATGGCTGCTGTGTACCATGCAATAGCTGTGGCCAAGGGTAAGGTCATAGAAGTTGAATCTGTCAATGAAGATGATGTAGCAGTGCTGCCATGCATTATAAGAATTCAGGCATTGGAGATGTGCAAGCAGCTGAAAAGAGTGGCATTGGAATATGGGAAGGCAAAAAGTCTTGAACTTGCAGGCAAGTTGCATTGACAGGAGTCTATCAGTGCTCAACAAACAACATTAGACTGTTTTGTACAGTGTAACTCATAGCATAGTGAAACTGCTGCTGGCCATAGTCAGCAAGAGATTTCAAGGTAAGGCTTGGTAGAATGGATAAAATCCTCTCTTCCAAGTTCTCTGTTGTCTACTATGACATAGTTGTCCTTAAGTACATAGAGTCATTGGCTGGGCATAGGGCATAGTCATAGTAAGCATAGTAAAGACTCCCAACTGGAGAAAAGGAGGATAGATAATGAAATAATGGCATATATGTTCCAAATGAGATAGACAGTGACAAGTTGGGCAGGGACAAGACAGATCAGTATTTGTCACATCCCCCCTACTAGCATTGATTCAACACTAATTTCATCATTTGTTCATGGGGTCACCAATCCAAGGTTCTTCACTGTCAATTTCATCTATGGTTTCTCCTTTAGCATTGATGTCATCAGGGTGGGTGCTGGTCATTATTTCGACATCTGGATCATGTGTGTTTTCTTTGTCTAGTGTGGGAGTGTTGATGTGCCAATGGATGAGTAACATGGGTAGATAGTTAGCATCATTGAAGAATGATATATCAGTATGCATGACCATGGGAGATGGAGTTCTGCAGTAGCACAGGTAAGTCCAGAAGCGTGCCACTTCATCATCTGAGTAGGCTTTCTCTGCCCTTGAGTGGTATGGCTCTCCACCCCTTGCTCCTCATCATTCCTGTCTTTATCATCCTGGTTTCTGTCCAAACAATATGTGTCCTCCTCCTGTCCTTCCACTTCTCACTGCTAACTTTTGCTTACCTCCCTGCTTATCCAGTCTCTTGATCTTGTAGTCTACAAATAGTTCACCAAACCATTTGATTCATAGATCAGCACTCTTGGCCTTCTCCTTGTCTTGATAGTTCAGTTCAAAGAAGATGGTGGGATATGGCTTGGTGTGGGTAGATGGAGTCATCAGACAATTGGATCCAGTCAAGGTAAGTGTGCATGTTGTATTTTCAGGCACACTATTGAAGGTCTTGATAATTGTCTTGTATCCAATAGGTTTTGGGGAGAAGTCATTGTGTATATTACCATGCAAGTCTTTACTGTATGCTAAGCAATGCCTCAGATGTGCTCTTGACATGGAGTAGGTCATGACAGGTGGTCTACTCTGGCTGAACAGGAAGTCCTGGCCTTTAGTCATGATATGATGGAAGCAGATTCATGGCAGACGCCATGGGTGAGTGGTAGTCAAGTAATTGTTGGCTGAGTTCATGGCATGAATTTCTTCAGTTGATTTGAGGCTACATGCCATGCTATTTATCTGTGCATTAGCTGAAGGTGGTGTTCTGCTTTCCCACAGTAAGTCCTCAATTCATTCAATGTTTAGTAAGTCCAGGTACTCAGAGATTGCAGATAGGTGTTCCACCTGATCAATCAGAAGCCAGCTAGCATCCCCCAACATCCATTTAACTTCAAGGGTCACATCGTGTCCGCTTCTGATGTGTGAAAGTATTCTCTTGACAAGCCATTCTGGTTTAGTCTTACCAAAGTCAGCCACTTGGGTCTCAAGCTGTCCAGGGAAGAGTTGGTTGTCATTCAGCATGTGTATATGCAACAATGAGGCATGGAAAATGGGGTGGATCCCTTGTTGTCACATCTGATCAGGTAAGTTCAACCAATATAAATTATTGCTGTAGTCCCAAATAATTCTGTAGGATCTGATGTACTTTGGAGCCAGTTTCCTCGCATGTCCTTTTGGCAGAGACATATTCTTGGTTGAAACATATACCAGGTCTCCATTGACAAATGGTGAGTCTTGTTGCTTTCTATTTGTGTTTTGAGTCTGCTTGACTCGCTCTTCCAGTATTGCGTTATGAGCAGCCATAACTACCTGTTTCATGCGCTATGTGAATACTCATATGCTTGAGTACTTATTGGTGGTAGGGTTATTCCATATGAATGTTTGGGGCACATGCCCTGAGTTAAGAAAGAAGGGTACATATCCCATTGTTTTGGATCATGAGAAATTGATGGCAAACTCAATAGCAGGAAGTCAGCTAACCCAATTCTTTTGGGTATTGCCAATGCACAACCACAACATCTGTCCAATCATTCAGTTTGCACACTCCATTGCTCTGTTGGATTGTGGATGGTATGTACTCAATAGTCTCTGCTGGATCCCAACTAATTGTTTGAGCCACATCTAGAATGTGCTCATGAACAGTATACATATCTCAGTCACTTACAATCATCTTCAGTAGTCCATGGTGTTTGTATACCTCGGCAAACACCAGCTCAGCCACTTCTTTCACAGAGTAGTCCATCTGGCTTGGCATGAGGTACACCATCTCAGTTAGATGATTGATAACCACCATAATGGCATTGTATTCCCTGTTCCAGTCTTTTGAGATTGGCAGTGGTCCCATGAAGTCTATTCCAATTGACTCCCAGGGTTTGATCAGCACCTCCAGTGGGTGTAACTGTCCATAGGGTTTCTGATTTGTTGACTTACTTTGTCAGCAGATGTCACAGGCTTCACAGTACTTCCAGACATCACTAACCATATCCTTTCACCACAAATGGTTTCAAATGTAGGCCAATGTCTTGGATGCTCCCAGGTGAGCCAGCACTGAATGGGCTTGCTCTATTAACCATTCCTAGATGCTCCATCTGTCTACTAGGATATTTGGTATGCATATAGCTGTTCTTTCCCTTGTCTTGAGATGGATGTATTCATCATATATTTCAAAATTCATGTAATAATCTGGGTCATCCAGTACTAACCTAAAGAAGGCATCTTGGGCATACTGACTCTTCATTTTTCCCAATAGGTCATCTCCATCAAGAAAGATCAAAGGCATCTTCTCTTTTTCAAATTGAGGTTCCTATTCCATTGTCTCAGCTTCAGTCATCATATTCTCTGGTATGTTTCTGCTACCTGTTGGAGGGTATTACCATTCCATCTACCAGATTGTTCACATGGTCTGCAAAAAACAATTTTGTTCTTTATTTGTCATGCAAATTCCACTGCAGTTTTGGGTATTTTCATCCCTATGGGAGTTGCTGCTACTGGCACCTCTCCTGACTGGTCCATAAGCCCTTCCTGTTCAAGGATCTGGTCTGTCACCTTTACTGGCAGTTTTACTGATGCTTGCCTTTTTAGCTAATGAGGTTGGTGTGAGAGGTCCAACCATTTACAAGTCTGGCCCTTATTCTGTTGTATGCTTCACTGCAAGGTAAGCTCGCCCACTTCTGCCTCAGCTCCAACTGAAACTGGCATACTAATCAGCTCTGCCATAGACACGCTAATTCCTTTATCAGCTAGTTAGGTATATTCTAACGCTGCATGCACTGTCCCTGGTGCATCATTCAAGTATATCCTTGATAGTGTGTCAGGAAGGATGTTCTCAACTCCAGGTACATATTGCATGTTGAAATTGAATTCACTCAGTTTTTCTAACCATTGCACTTGCCTCCCAGACAGGTTCCATTGATTCAATAGGTGCATAAGTTCCTTGTGATTGGTAAGCCAAGTAAACTTGACTCCTTGTAGGATATCTTGGTACTGCAACTTGTAATGAGCTTGTGCAAGCCAGGCAACAAGTGGTCCCCAAGATTGAAGCAATTGAGGATGGCATCTATGTTTGGTCTAATGCTAACCAGGACTTGGCCAGGGTCCACTGGCTTGATTTTTTGGTCCTTGACAAGCACATGTTCAGAAGAATCAGCACAATGTGGCTTTTGACACTGACAAAGAGTGAAAGGTGG
>JBBPTW010000489.1:0-13130 GCA_038094575.1 Phylloporus cf. nigrescens
TGACCACGAGCTTGCAGAAGTTCTGCAGCTTTTGGAATGTCGGAGACAATGGGAGCTTATAAACAGAGGTATTTTCGACCTGCTGGAACGTCGGCTCTCCGGGTTGCCACTTATGTGAGAACATCACGTAGCGATAAAAGTTCCCAACCTCTTCCTGAATACGTGAGTAGTCGAGGGTCCTCGTCATTGTCGACCGTAACTCGTAGCAAACCGCTGTTTCTTCAAATGCCTCCGCTTGGCATGTCTTGTCGTACAGACATCCAGTGTCGGTGTCAATCAGTACGGATGGTAATTCACGTATGGCCTTCCAGACCTCTTTGTGAATCGCGGAGGTAGCATCAATATACTGATCACGAAGCCCTGTCCCGAACGAATGAAAACTCGCATCAAATGTTGACAGAATGACTCACGGCGAACTTTGGAATCGGATGACTGTTCGATCTTCGTAAGCATCGTATTGAATGCCTCGAATGCTTTCTTGTAATGGCCCATATGATTCAGTGCCACATGCCTTCCCTCATACCCTTTATGCGACGAGGGAGCAAGCCCAATGAACTGTTAGTATCAATCAGCGAGGTGCAGTTGACGCGATACCAAATACGATTCGTACCTCGTTGCTCCACTTGAGGAGAATGTCGTTGACGATGTCAAGTGACGGGGTTTCCGGGCTGCAATCAATATCTGTCCTGGCAGTGTTGCCGAGCTCGACTAACCCGTCGATGCAACACGCTCGAAAATCTGACCGGGAGCTCCCGTTAGCTCCTACTACACCACAGGTGCAATGACTTACTGAGCTCCCACTTTACTTGCTCTTCGTGAGCATTCACATCGTCCAGTGACTCGTTCTGCATCTGCTCGAAACACTTGATTGCCTCTATGAAGTGGCCGCTTCTTTCGAGGACGTCGCATATGGCTTGATAGATGACAAATTTTGGAACCTTGAACTGAACTGGTAGTCAACATCTGCATGCCAACTTTTGCGGAGTAAACACCTCAACTGCAGCGATCAACGCTTGGTGGGCCGACCAACCAACCAAGACAGCGTTCGCCCACTTTGTTAGGATCACGGTCGAGGTTGGAGGACCTAACGACAAGGCAGCACCGTAAGCTACTGCTGCCTCGTCCCATTTTCCCATATTAGATGCCTCGTCCCCGACCTTTTCCAGTGTTTTAATGCATCGCAGTTGAAACTCTAATAGCAGCAGGTAAACTATCTATTCTGATCGTTGGATGCAGAAACTCACCGACAAGCCAGTCAGAAAATAGTTCATCGGCCTTGATATCCTCATTGATGGTACTCTTTGTCTCGAGATAACAGCTAACAGCATCTTGCACAAGACCTTGAGAGTATAGAAATTCGCATTGATGCTTTTGCTCGTGCGCGCGAACGATTCGGATCAGCTGTTTGTTATCCTGCCGTAGATGAGTAACTTCCTTCTCTGATAGACGAAGCTGTTGGCAGGCCATGAGCCAAGATGACAATGGACTCACCTGAGCGTTCTTGTTGTATGCGGAGAGAATCGATAGTTTTGTTGAGGCGGTCTTGCTCTTTGTCTGCCGAGTGCTGCGACGTTGTAAGCCGGTGACAAAGGTCCTGGCTCTGAGCATCTGGTATGAATGGTTAATTGGAACCAGTGCAAGCAGTACAAGCGAAGATACGACACACGTACTTGAATTCGTCAAGTCTGCTCGCAATGACCTAATGACCCCGTTTAGACTACTCTTTTCTTCGTCGGCTGTGCGTTGTAATTCCGCAAGTCCACTACGGAGGTGCTGGATTGTCTCTCTAAGCTGTCCAATTTCCTCGTCTAACAGACCCGCATCTCAATGAAACATGAGGTTAGGGGAGAGAGGCGCACCCGAGCTGGCCTTCTGCTCCTGAAGCAAATCAGTTACTTTTCTGAGGCTATCCTTTGCCTGATTAGCGTCACGGAGGCTTTCCGTGAGAGTTTCTAATCATTCACATCGTGGATGACAGAAGAAAATCAGTGAGGGAAACACCAGCTAGCATTATGGTAGGACATACTCGAATATGTTTCTTGTGCACTAAGGTCTGCGCGTAGTGACATTATAGTCCCATTTTGTTCATCAGCGTGACGTTGACACTCGGCGAGTTCTTCACGGTGTTGCTGGTTGGTTTCCTCAAGACGAGCAATGCTATTATCTAGCAGGCGTTACTTCCAATACTGATTACAATGACATTGAACATACTGAATGTCTTTTCCTGTTCACGTAGCAGCCGGACGACGTCATCACTCTTCTGACGGGCTTGTTGCGATTCCGCAAGTTGGGCCTGTAAGTCACCAATGGTCTTTGTGAACTCTGCTATTCCCTGTAGCAACGAAGAGCGGTTTGCACTGAATGAGAGGTCTATAAACGTACGCTACTCACATCAAGGAAGTAGATTGAGGGCAGCATATCTCGGATACTACGAATGGTGATTGACTTATTCCCAGAAGCTACGAGATTGAAATCGGTTGAGATGGCCATAGACCAGATGGTATGCGAATATTCGATGACCAAACCGAGTTGTTTTCGGGACGAGGTGTCCCAGATAGAGATGGCCGAGTTGGCGGAGACTACGACGAACGCGTCGTTTTTCGACAGCGCAATGCACCAGGCATCATTATCGCCATGGATTGGCCATTGTGAGAGCGTTTTACCGGTGGATGTGTCGGTGCAGTGGATGATTCCATCGTCAGATAATATAAAGAGTCGCTTGCTATCACTTGACCAGGCGATAGATCCGTTGTCGTATGAGAAGACCCGAATCGCAATGTCGAACAGGAGGCGACCATTTTCAGAGTTGTAGATACGAACGGACTTGCGTTTCCATGTGGCAGTTGCGATGTGTCGTCCACTCGGCGAGAATTTTGCGCCTACCACCAACTCGCCATGTTCCCACGGACCAAGGAGTCGTTCACCAGGCACTCTGGTCCTGCGATCCACTTGCAATTTTTGTCCCGTCTGGAGACACGTCGACCGCAGGCACATAATTGCTGTGTGCTTTCCACTTTTTCACCTTTTTGTTCGTCTTTGAATTCCACACCTGCACAAAGCCATTCCGCGTTCCACTCACGATCCATCTACCATCCTGGGACACAGCGATGCTATAAACCACACCGCCCATCTTGATAGGCGTCCCCACCTCTCTACCATCAGGCACACGCCAACGTTGAATCTCCTTATCTTGACCCCCGCTCAAGAAGTGCTCCCCGCCAGGAAGGAATGCAACTGCATACATGAAGGCTTCAGCATCGATCACAATTGGCTTCGTTCCTCTTCCCTGGATGACATTGGAGAAGGAGGGCGAACTGTTTCTGCTTGAGTTCAGACTTTGTCCTTGTCAAAATCACTTTCTTACCTTTTCTCTTTTCTACCATCGTCGCTTGTCCTCCCTTCACTTTGCTGGCTGATCCTCGAGGATGATGGACCGTCCTCGCTCCCCCTCCCTACTTATCTTCCTGTCAGTATCACTCCCTCCATTGTTCTTCACGGTACTCACCATTTGTCTGTGATAGATGACGGTCCGATTGCATACTCAGCTGGGAATGGGGATGAAGTGGAAACCGGCCGTGGCCAACGGCGGAAACACTGAGGCGAGCGGACGGACAGATGGACCAAGCTCTATAGGGTAACCACGAGGTACGGATGCAAGGGACGACTGGCGTATCTCTGCGAAGAGCGGCGGAGATATAGTATCGTGCACGTGACTGTATGCCAGTGGGCTTACAGGAAGGGAGTGTTAGAAAGGTGTGTGGTCGTTCATCGACATCCTCAGTGAGAATTGGAAGTATCCAGATCGGTCAATGTGTGCTGACGTGTGCGCAAGCATAACCCGTACCATAGAATATGCTTAGATAGGATTGCTACAACACAAATGTATCACGCATGGTCGTGCAATGTAACGGAACGACGTCGACGTCTCGTTCCCTTACCCTTTTAACTCAGGGTGCGATCAACATCGTTGCATGTCGCGCTGCCATCCACGATCCTAACTGCAACGGCGCGAAGTGTCGTGCGCCCAGACTTCTTCCTGATTATCCCGAAGTCCGTAAGTCTCCTCGTATTGCGAATGTAGTTATTCTAACTGCCTATCGCATCAATAGGACTCTAAATGCCTCTATTTACGTGCGCATGCAACAGGTCGAATGGCGGCCGACCTCATCAAGTCCCAGAACAGACATTGCCTGCCCCGGTTAGATACCCCATATCCCCACAAGACCGGTAAGATGAACAGATTTATGCGGAAACGCGACAAGGTACGAGTCTCTATGTTCGCTAAATGTGGTTGAAATCGGAACCAGAGATCCGATGTTCTCAGAAGTGGGATTATCAAGTCTAATCACATAATACAATGCCCATATTGTAGCAGGTGGTAACGATGCCGCAAGGCATCGGATCCCTTTTGGTCATCCCCATCAAATTTATATGTATTCAAGGGAAATATCACAATCACACAGAGTTCACACTATGAAACAAAGATGGAATAGAGTGGTGGGTGCGTCTACTACACACATGGCTACATCGCACCAAGATCCAATGTCACTATCCGAATCTACTGTACGTCAACGATTTCTATGCCATCCATCAACCCACTCAACTCGGTCTCCTCGCGGATACGAACCATGATTAGGCTATCTGTCGCCACCCTTTTATACTGCGTGTCAGACAGTGGTGCGAGTAACAGCGCCCCAAATGGTTGCCGCAGACGAGAAACCAGACGCAGCGAGCGCGTGGTATTATCCAAGCCAGCAGCACGGCGAGGGTCGAAGAGGAGTTTGATCCATGGATGGATCAAGATGAGATCCTCCGTGTTAGACAAGTCGTCCTTGGTTCTGACTTCAATGTCCCCGAGTGCGGTAGTCATTGCGCGATAGACATGAATACCGAGATTGGTATCTGATTCTACATGGGTAAGGTCGATGACGGGGAAAACAATGCCGGCGAGACGCAGCCGACTGGCAGCCATGGATGACGCAGGGAGTTGGCGGAGGCGGTTGTGCAACATCATGGCGTCGGCCACATCAGGGAGGGATGAGAGTAATTCTATGACCATACTATCCATCTCGTCTGCCCCGATGGATTGTGGAACATGCGGGGGAGTGACTTGGCTGTATACCGTGAGGTCAGCCGGTAGGGAGCTATTATAGCCACCTGCCCTCCCGGTCCATGCAAGAACAGTGGCGTCGCCCGAACCTGTCAGAACGTGTTCCAGAAGTCGGCCGACTGCTTGATTGCCCTCACCATATATGACCGGGAGCGCAACGTTGAAGATTCCGAATAACGAATACGCCATATCTTCCTCGCGTGTTGTTCGCCGTCTAGATGCGAGGTACAACTTCTCGCGTGCCCTATCCAAGCCTGGTTGGAGGGTGGTCAACTCCTTTGTCGTGAAGTTCGTTGCCCGCTCCATCTCCGAAAGGACATCAGGGGATTCCTTGTGATTATACAGTTGAAGACCAAGGTATGGCTTCCAATCCTCAGTATAGAACTGGACAACCCCAGATGCGACATATTCTTGGTATGTCCACCCGCGAGTATTCCAGATGCTCTTCCACAAACGACTGACTTCTTTTGACTCTGACAAAACGCCGAGGAGGTGGACGATCGTAAGAGACGAGCATTGATACCACCTGAACATCGCCACAATTGATTCTTGCTGGACCGTTCTGTCAAGCTGGTTGACACAGCACGTGTCGCTCCACGCCCACTTGAACCGAAGATCCACTACGAGCTTGCAGAAGTTCTGCAGCTTTTGGAAAGTCGGAGACAATGGAAGCTTATAAACGGAGGTGTTCTCCACTTCCTGGAATGTCGGCTCCCCAGGCTGCCACTTGTGCGAAAACATTACGTAGCGATAGAATTTCTTCACCTCCGCTCGAATGCGTCCATCATCGAGTCTCGTGGTCATTGTAGACCGCAGTTCATGGTAAATCGGCGTTTCCTCGAAGATAGCTGCTTGTTGTGTCTTGTCGAAGAGGCAACCGGTAGCGGTGTCGATAAGTACTGATGGCAAATCACGTATGGCTTCCTCGACTTCCTTCCGAATCACAGCAGTCGGGTCGACGTACTGGTGACAAAGCTCTGTCGAAAATCAATCAAAAATTCCTGCCATGTGAACTAGAGCACAGTGACTGACGACGAATTTCATCAGAGGGAGATTGTTCAAGCTTCGATAACATCATCCCGAATGCATCAAAGGCCTCTTTGTAATGGCTCATACGCTTTAACGCGGTATACATTTCCTCATAGCCTATATGCGATGATGGGTCGAGCGCGACGCGCTGGTACAACGGGTCAGTAGGGTAATTAGATGTCGTAGGAGATACGATGCATACAGTGTTGCCACGCTTCAAGAGAACTTCGCTGTGGTTCGGCGGGTCGAGCGATAATCCTTCGGAGTAATACCCAATAGCTTCCTCGTGTTTATTCTTATTGCTCGCGATATCACCGAGTGTCTCCAATTTCCTGATCGTCTGTTGGTAGGTATAGATCAGTAAAATACCGTTAGTTTGAGATGAAGTGCAACCGGCCTCGTTGCTACGCCTGAGGAGAATTTCATCGGAGTCGCGTGGGCCAAGCGATAGTCCTTCAGAGTAATACCTGACAGCCTCATCATGTTTCTTGGCACTGCTCGCGTTGTCACCGAGCGTAACCAGCTTTGCGATGCATCGTTCACGGAAGTCTGGGTAAGAGTTATGGTCGGCCTCGCCAGTAGCCCACAGGTCGAACAAACTCACCGAGATCCCACTTTGTTTGCTCATCATCAATATCTCTGTCGGCTGAGTACTCATTCCCCACCTGTCGGAAATACTCTATTGCCTCCACGAGGCGGTCGTTGCCTTCAAGGACATTACAGATAGCGCAGTAAATGATAAATTTCGGGATCTTGAACTAGACTAACCGTCAATATTCACATCCAGAGGTTCATAAAGTGAATACCTTAGCCGTGGCAATAAACGCTTCGTGGGCTGACCGACCGACCAAGATGGCATGTGTCCACTTCGTCAAGACGGCAGTCAGTGTCGGAGAAACTAACGGTAGGGCGGCAGCATAAGCTGCTGCCGCATCATCCCATTTTTGTGCATTGGACGCCTCATCCCCTACATTTTCTAATGCCTTGATGCATCGTTGTGGAAACTCTGATAACAGGAATTAAACAACGTATTCTGTCATGGGACGCTGAAACTCACTGGCGAGCCAGCCAGAGAGCAGCTCATCAGCTTTCACCTCCTCACTGACATTACTTGTCATCTCGAGAATGGAATCCACAGCGTCTTGCATGCGACCTTGAGTATATAGAGACTCACATCGATGCTTTTGTTCGTGTGCGCGAATAATTCGGATGAGACCATCAGCGTCGTATTTGAGCTGCTGGTTGTCTTGCTTCAGGCGAGCGATCTCGCCGTCTAGTAGACTATGTGGTCAGTAAAGAATGAGACAGGATCGCGATCAACGCACCTGTGCCGAACTGCTCCTGCTCTTTATCCGCTGTGTGCTGCGACCTTGTAAGCTGGTCGTGGAGTTCCTGGATTTCAGTATCTACAGGACATGGTTGATTGAGATCGGTGAGGGAAGATACAACAAACATACTTGAACTCGTTAGGTCAGCTCGTAATGACTTGATGACGCAGTTAAGGGTACTCTGTTCCTCGTCAGCTGCGCGTCGCAATTCAATGACTTCACTGTGGAGTTCCTGGTTTGTCTCTTGAAGACGCACAGTTTTTTTGTCTGGTAGACTTGGATGTAGCGGGGCACCGCGCCAGGGGCAAAAACAAACGCACTCGAAGATTCCACTTGCTCGCTAAGCGAGTTGTTGACTTTGTCGAGGCGATCCCGCTCTTCGTCGGCTACATGTTGTAATGTGGTAAGCCGGCAACAAAGGTTCTGGTTCAGAGCATCTGACAGTGATGACGAATTGAAATGAGTGCAGGTGGGGCGTGCAACAAACGTACTTGAGTTCATTAGGTCTTCTCGTAATGACCCGATCACCCCGTTTAGACTATTCTTTTCCTCGTCGACCGTCAGTCGCAACTCGGTGAGCTCGCAACGAAGTCGTTCGTTTGTCTCTTCAAACCGTGCAATTTTCTCGTCTAACAGACTCGTATGCCAATCAAACACGTATAGGGGGGATGTACCCACCCGAGCTTCTCTTCTGTACCTGAAGCGAGCCAACTTCTCTTCTCAGGCTATCCTTTTCCTCATCAGCTACACGCTGGGACACGGCATGTTGGTCGCGAAGGCCTTTGATGACAGTTTCTAACATAGAAGAAATCAGTAAGGGTAGCACCAGCTAGCATTGCGGTAAACGTACTCGAGTGTGTTTCCTGTGCACTAAGGTCTGCACGTAGCGACTTTACAGTCTCGTCTTGCCTGTCGGCGCGACGTTGACACTCGGCGAGTTCTTGGCGGAGTTGCTGATTGGCTTCCTCAAGACGGGCAATGCTATCGTCTAGTGGACGTTACTTCCGACACCGATTACGACGACATTGGACGCACTCAATGTCACTTCCTCTTTACGTTGCAACTGGACGGCACCATCGCTCTCCTGATGGGCTTGTTGCATTCTTGCAAATCGGGTTTGTAACTCTGGAACAGTGTTTTCACCCTTTGTACAACGGAGAGCCATGTATGTTTAATGACGAGTCTGTTTAATAAACGTACGTCACTCACGTCGACGAAGTAGGACGAGGGCAGCATATCTCGGATACTACGAATGGAGATTGACTGCCATCTAGAGACCACAAGACTGAAATCGGTTGACATAGCCATAGACCAGATGGCCTGCGTGTATTCGATGACCGAACCGAGTTGTTTTCGGGTTGAGGTGTCCCACACGGAGACGGATGAGTTAATGGAAACTACGACATATGCGTCGTTTTTCGATAGCGTGATGCGTCTGAGTTCCGACTTGTCGCTGTGGATTGGCCATTGTGAGAGTATTCTGCTGGTGGATGTGTCAAGGCAGTGGATGATTCCATCGTGAGACAAGACAAAAAGTCGCTTGCTATCACTTGACCAGGCAACAGTTCCGTTGTTGGATAAGCAGGCTTGGATCGCGATGTCGAACAGGAGGCGACCATCTCGGGAGTTGTAGATGCGAACAGACTTGCGTCGATACGTGACAGTCGCGATGCGATGGCCATTTGGCGAAAATTTTGCACCCACCACCCAGAAGTCGTGTTCCAAGGGACCAAAGAGATGTTTGCTAGACTCGCGCGACCAAACGCAGGCAGTCTTGTCATATGATCCGCTTGCGATGGTTGTCCCGTCTGGGGACACGTCGACCGCATCTACAACGCGGTTGTGTCCTTGCCACTCATGCACCTTTTCGTCTGTCCCCGCATTCCACACCTGCACAAACCCACCTAGCATCCCGCTCACTATCCATCTGCCGTCCTGGGATACGGCGATGCTAGAAATTTCATGCCCCGTCTCGATGGGCGTCCCCACCTCCCTGCCATCATGCACCCGCCAACGTCGAATCTTCTTATCTTTACCGCCGCCAACGAAGTGCACCTCATCAGGAAGGAGCGCGAGTGCATACATGAAGTCTTCAGCATCTATCACAATTGGTTTCGCTCCCCTTCGATAAGCGATACTGAAGGGGGAAGCATCTCTGCTCAACTTCAAACTCAAGTTCCCGTCCGGGTCACTATCTCACCTTTTCTCTTTTCCACCATCGTCGCTTGTCCTCGTTTCAATTTGCTCCCTCCATTGCTCTCCGCAGCGCTCACCATCTGTCTGCGATGGATAACGATTGGACTGCATACTCGGCTGGGAATGGGAATGATGGGAGGTTAGAAAGGTGTGTGGTTGTTCATCAGTCATTCCTAACACGCGTTCAAATCACCTGTCACACACGTGCCTTCTCATCGAATCAAGCCACTCTCAGGATCTCGGACCTCGACGCTTGTTCAACATACCCTCAACCTAGCGTGTTGTCACATTATGATTCACATTATACACGCCACCTGCAAGTAAACAATGGTGGAAAGAGTAATGAGATCTTCGTGTTGTTTTCAATCCCTTCTGCGTTCATCGAGTATATGCCCACCTACCCTCGTCCATGATGCCCGCTGTGGCGGGAAGGGTCGTCGGAGGTTGCCGGAGGTTGCCGGAGTGGGTTGTAGCATAGGGTAGACACCAGAATCAGTACCGCAGTAGAGCCAGTAGCGCGGGTCGGCGCAGTCTGGGACAATGCTGGCACGTTTCTGCATTGTTTTCTGCGCTTCACCGTTCCCTCTGGTCCCCGCCAGTATCAAGCATGATCAGCCCCCCGTTGCTTTTCCTAATCTGTTTGTGCTTTGGTGGTCGTCTGGTTGAAGTGGAACGCAATACCTACACGGGATGATGTCCCTTTCACCACATCCTGCACCATCCTTCTCTCCCATCTTCGCCCTGGCATGGCTTTGCATTAAGTAACACCACAGGTTGTGGGTTTGGTTATCCAGTAGAGGTCACTTCAGAAAGGACGTCGGGGGATACCTCTCTGCCAGTGAAGTTACCGCTGTCGCTCTTTCGTTTAGACATAGTACCCACGTGTTCTCCCCCAGCAATCATGCGTGCAAGGCGCTTACTCTCCCATCCTGGTGCCTCGCACCACCATTGTCCGAATTGACGACCATCCGTGGCCGTCGTCTATGTGAAACAATGTGTGCCGACTAATCATTTAATTCCGTCACCCTCGCGAGCTCGTGAGTCGACTGGGGCGTGCATATAGGTGCGTCATCACGCGCACGGATGATTCAGGTGTCTCCACTACTATTTATCTCTCAGCGTGATTGGAGGCCAACTGCATGCGCATCCACCCTCCTGCGACAACTCCAATAGACATGTGTGAAATGTTAAGGAAACGAGCGCACCTTTTCTATTACTGAGTTGATTCAAATGAATCTTGTCGGTGTTAGCCGCAGTCGATTGGTTGGTGCTTGGGCTACCTCTACCTGCTGGAATGATCGAAATTTACTTCACAGCATGGAAGGCAGACGGCATGTTAGCGGCCAACAACGGGCATGGAGGCTGGGAGCCAATCAGGCGTCTGCCAAACACTACCACCTCTCCTCGTAAGCCACGTGTATTCTCGACCTTTTAACTTTACGCTAGGATGTTGGTCAACAGTACGGTTTCTAGAGGGAGGTCGTTTCTCCCACTGATCCAATTCTTGTGCTCATATCCTCCACGTATTCACCCCCATCGGTCTATCCAGTGCTACTTTGTCGCTCTCGTCTACCACCTGTCCCGTTCATCACTCCTGCATTTATCGTCTCTCCTATCAAGCGAAACATGCGATCCAGTGCTCACGCGACGACATTCCACACTAGATCTCTGCCGTAGATGCCACCACGATCAGCCATGCGTTGTCTCTGTTTAGTCACCACGAAGACGGGTAAACCCACGAATCTCAGCTACATCGCTGAAATGAAAACAACACGCTACTCGTGCAGAGTCGACACCCGGAACATTCATCGTCGATCCCCCCGTAACTTGAATCGCCCTTGTCCACCCTGGAGCCATGGTCCCTTTGTGACAGCTCATGGGACTCTTCCGGTCCAACGAAATTCCGTTCGTGTCGATGGTCAGCATTTATATAGTTGACCTGCACTTGATTGCTGCCGCTTTTGCTTATGGCCCCAGTGAAAGGGCACGTTGATCGGGTCTGTCAGGTGTAACTCGGCCTCGGCGGTGGTCGTGAGCACAGGCGTCGACCATTCAGAATGGACATAAGAACAGGCTAAAAGTCAAGCGCTCAGATAGAGGAATGGCATGGTCTCTAGGTGGTAGTGTTAGGCACATTACAAGTAAAGCTGTCTGGGGTGCAAAAACGACTAGTTGAAGCGAATGAATAAAGCCGTGATTGTGCTACTACTGTATGTCCACCATCCCAATACCACCCATCAAGTCACTCAACGACGTTTCCTCACGAACTTGAACCATAATCAAACTATCTGTCGCCACGCGTCTATACTGCTCGCGCGCAAATGGAGCCAGAAGCAACCCACCAAATGACTGCTTCAGTCGGACAGCGAGCCGCATGGCGCGTGTGGCATGGTCGAACAGAGGAACGCCCCCCGAAAAGTCTCGGTCGAGTAGGGGACTGATCCAAGGGTGGACCAAGACGAGTCCTGCTAGCCCAGACAAGTCTTCCGTTGTCTTGATCTCAACTTCTTCGAGCATGGGCATAGTGGCACAATAGACAGAAACGTTCGACACAGGGTTGGATTGCGAGACACGGACGATGTCAGAGAGGGGGAAAGTGATGCCAGGGAGTCTGAGTCGACCAGAGACGAGCGACAAAGTAGGGAGACTGTAAAGACTGTTGTATAACGCAAGAGCTAGAGATTGGTCCAGTACAGTGGAATGCAATGTCGTGATCATTGCATCCATCTCGGCTCTCTCGATGGGTGATGGAATGTGCGGTGGCGCAATTTGGTGGTAAACGGTAAGACTAGCAGGGAGGTAGCTGTGGTGACTCCCCGAATGCCCAGTCCACGCGAGAAGTGTGACGTCCCCCGAACGCGTCAGAACATGCTCCAACAGTCGCCCAATTGCCTGATTTCCTTCACCATATATGATTGGAAGCGCAACCTTGAAGATCCCGAACAGCGAATAAGCCATATCCTCCTCCCGCGTCGTCTTCCGTTTAGAAGCCAGGTAGAGCTTCTCGCGGGCCCTATCCAAGCCTGGTTGAAGGGTGCTCGGCCCCATCACCTTAAAGTTTGTTGCTTGTTCCATCTCTGAGAGCACAACCAAAGACTCTTTGTGGTTGAAAACTTGTAGACCGAGATAAGGTTTCCAGTCCTCAGTATAGAACTGGACCACCTCGGAGGCAACGTATTCTTGGTATGTCCAACCGCGAGTATTCCAGATACTCTTCCACAGGTGACCAATCTCCTGCGACTCCGACAGGACGCCGAGGAGATGGACGATAGTAAGCGATGAATTGTGGTACCACCTGAACATTGCAACGATTGATTCTTGCTGGACTGTCCTGTCAAGTTGATTGACGCAGCACGTGTCACTCCATGCCCACTTGAAGCGAAGAGTAACAACTAGCTTGCAGAAGTTCTGCAACTTTTGGAATGTTGGAGACAATGGGAGCCTATAAACGGAGGTATTCTCGACTT
>JBBPTW010000490.1:0-13125 GCA_038094575.1 Phylloporus cf. nigrescens
AATATAGCCTTTGTAAGAGTTTCAAAAGTTAAGAGTTCAGAGTGAGTATTTACTCAATGGTAGGACAAAAACCAATAGAGATTCTAAAGGTTGGCCAGAGGTTTAAGGTAAGTGTTCACTCAAGTGTAAAACAAAGACACAAAGAGAACCTGAAAGGCATTCAGAGATTTAAAGATTTCAAGAAGAGTTTCAAGAAATATTCAAGAAGGTTCAATGATATAATATATTTCAAGAAGATGGAAGTACAAAGGAAGAAAGAAGACTCTAGCTATGAGTACCTATGAACTGGTACAAGTAAACATGAACTAGCTCTTTAGATATCAAGGATAAAAACAAGGGAATAAATGGGTATGGGAGAAAGAGATAGATAGTAGTAAGGATATGCTACCAAGGGTAAAGTTTCTTTGGGAGGCCAGTTAAGGCAAAAATAGACACTAGGTAAGGTAGGTCTAGAGGATCAAGGATAGCATATAGGGGATAAGAATGAATTGTAACATTACTTCCTAAGTAAATTTAAAGTTCCAATGAAGAATTAAAGGAAAAAGCCTGAAAATGGAGAGAAGTTCAAAGGTTGCACTAAATTAGTAGGTAAGAGCATTCAAGATGTTGTGATCTGACATGAAATGGTTATCTGAAGGCACAAGAGCCCTAAGAAGCAAAGGAAGGAAATAAATAAACTTAAATCCAGTGTGCAAGTACACATCCCAGGAGATCAAGTGGCCAGATTGGAAATCTGAACAGGCTAGAGGACAAGAACAAGATGTAAAGTAAGAATATCAAAGCAATTGGTAATCTGTGCAATGGATGGAGAAGTGATTGATAGATCAGTGAGTTCAGCTGGAGAGCTGGGGAGGCATATGTGATGATGCAGAAAAGAGTATGAGGTTATCTCTAGGGCAGAAGATAGATAGGATAAGCTTGGGCAAAGGGTTCAGAAACAAGGGTTAACTGTACAAGAGGTCCAATTATTCATGCAGTAAAGGTCTACAACAGCTAAGCTACTGGAGTCCTTTTGATAATGCAGTGTAGCAACTGTGACAGCCAAGAGCAAGGGACAAGAACATGGGGAGGTCAAGCTAGTGGAGTGCTAGGAGTAGAGATGGATAGAAAAAGTGGCAAGGAGAGTCCTAGTGAGAGATGAGATAGATTGTTTGATGGTATAATGATTATTCAAAATGGTTGTGAGGAAGAGAAGATAAAGGGGTAGAGATTATTATAGTTGTTTAAGGTAGCATCAGCATGTTTCAAGTTCTATTCCAGGGTTCAGAAGTCTTCTTTGGCTGAATATCCTTTCTATCAAATCAGGAACATGCAGAAGAATGGAGTTTCATGATGGCATAAGATCTTTTCAATTTTGTATTCTTTTTTTTCTTTTGATAAGACCAGGTAGGGATAAAGGGAAGTTTGGGTTGTGTATGTTGTTTTGGTAATAGAAAGATAACAGGGAAGTATGAAATACTAGGTGTATCTTTTAGATTTTGGGAAGATGCAGTTAATAAATAATTGAAGATAAGACCTTTGTGATAACAAAGGGTCCTTTTGTTTGAGTACAAATTTTGAGTTAGCAATAGAATAATAAAGATTGTGGGCTTTTAGCCACATCTTATTCCCTTTGGAGAAGGGGATAAAGGCTTATTTGTTGTGAAAGAACATGACTTGATAAGTGAGCTCATGAGCTGCAAGTACTTTGCTCTGAGTAGCAGAGAGTTCTTTGAGGCAGGTTTTGATAGCAGGGAAAGAGGTTTTAGCAAGGACTAGAGGGAGGGCATTAGATTAATAGCCCATTATGAGATAGAAGGGCAACTTGTGGATATTATTTCTTTTTTTTTACCTATTACCTTTTGATTACCATTATAACTTATCTGATTGGACACTATTTCTTTTCATTAATAACTTATCATTATTCTATAATATTCTATCACATTTCACTTGCTTTATCATCAATTATCTGCTTTCACCTTTCTATGCTTATCAATACTTGTTCTTTAATGTTCTATAACCTTTCTTGACTTAGGTATATAAACCTTTGCTCCATATCCTATACAGTAAGCTAGAGCTCCTTTGTATCTCCATTTTCTTGAAATATATATATCCTTAGACTCTCTGAACATTCTTTGAATACCCTCTAAAATCTTGAATCCTTGATTGACCTTAGGGTCCTCCTTGTGTGTCTTCATTCTAAACTTGAGTGGATACTTCTTTGAACCTCTAGCCAATCTTTAGGAGCTCTATTGGTCTTTGTGCTACCATTGAGTGCATGCTCTCTTTGAACCCTTGACTTTAAGAGCTTCTATAAAGGCTACACTCATTCTTATCCAAGGCCAAGCATAACAAAAGCTTTAGCTCAACCCTTTAAAAGGCTACCTTTGAGTAAGCCACCATATCTCAACCACAGAACCTCCAGGACCCTTGCTGGACTGCTCCCAGAGAGCAAGACCAGAACTCCTCTGACCAAGAATCTGAAGAATGCTTTGAAATCTTTGATAACCTACCATTGCCCACCTATCAACACCTCCTATCCATTGCTGATCAATCTAGCACTACTATTCTCACCCAAGATCTTTCACATACTCTAAACTTCCCTAGAGCCCTCACCCCACCCTCACCTACTCTAGTCACTTGAGCCAGTTTCTTCCCAACCTTCCAACAACCAAACACTCTTATCATCCTAACTCTTCAATCACCACCTCCCTACACCATGACCTTCAAAGCCACTGAACTCCACATTGCCTCCCCTGAATACTTTGATGGCAAAAGCTCCAAGGCCATCCCCTGGATAACTGCCATTATCTTCTATCTTATGGTCAACAAGAATGTTTATACAATTGATGAGAAGAAGATCATCTTTGCCTTCTCATATATGACCAAAGGGTTGGCTACAACCTGGGCCAATACCTTCTGCTTGAACATCCTCTCTGGCTCAACCCTCAATCTAGAAACCTTCAATGACTTCATAACCAAGTTCAAAGGGACCTTTGAAAGCAGGAATACTATTACAGCTACCCTTGCCTGGCTTGCCTCCACCAGGATGTGCTACAACAAACTCAAAAAGGAGTATGACCTATCCATTACTGAATATAACATCCTCTTCAAAGACCATGCCAGTCAAGCAAAGGTCACCAACCAAAATGTGCTAATCAGCTTCTACTCAGCTAGGATATCCACTAGATTGATAACTAGAATCCTAATCCTCAACACCATTCCTACCACCCTTGATGACTGGTGCTCTAAAGCAATTACTTT
This sequence comes from Phylloporus cf. nigrescens, assembly GCA_038094575.1. Lineage (NCBI taxonomy): Eukaryota > Fungi > Basidiomycota > Agaricomycetes > Boletales > Boletaceae > Phylloporus > Phylloporus cf. nigrescens. The sequence continues at coordinate 3,244 of JBBPTW010000490.1, forward strand.
CATCAGTAGATTTGAACAGGCAAGGGCCATTGAGGAGTGTAACTGAGACCCCAACATACAGACCCCTTACTGCTCCTTCTCTGAACACAAGAGACCTGAAAGTGACCCTAATGCCATGGACATTTGATGCTATCAAAGTAAAGAAACTCATTCCAGAAGAGAAGAAATGCTATATTGAGAAGGGACTCTGCTTCTGCTGCCAAAAGGGTGGCCACCTCAGCTCTGCCTGCCCAAACTTCTTCTCCTCCAGAACTCATGTCAACCAAGTAGAGAAGCTCAAGAAGGATCTTTCAAAACTTAAAGAGATTGAACTGGATAATGAAGTCACTGTAGCCAGGATTTTTTTCTTAGGTTTTTAAATTGGAGATCTCAATCAATGTAAATTTCCTCCTCTTCTTGCAATACTGTAACTATATCTACATCTCCTAGATCAATGAAAATCTCCCTTTAACTCATAGAACCTTCACATGCAATGAAATCCATTGACACCCATGCTCTGGTTGATTCTGGGGCTGATCTCAACTGCATTGACTGGCAGTTTGTTCAAAAGAACTGCCTTTCAATCCAATGCCTTGATTTCCCAATTCCAATATGAAACATTAATGCTTCATCCAACAACAATGGAAGCATTCACTATACTACCATCCTGTATACCAACATCAAAGGGATCACCCAGAAAACCCTGTTCTATGTCATGTCCTGCAGAAACCAGAATGTTATTCTGGAGTTCCCATGGCTTTGACTCTTCAATTCTGCCATTGACTGGAAGAAACAAATTATATCCCTTGATGAAAACCTTGACCAATTCAAAGAACTTTACTCAGAATTTGTCTCAGATTTGTCCAGGCATGACAAGGTCCCTGAATACTATAGAATTTCCTCCTCTCCTCCAAAGACAATATGAATGACCACCACTGATGCCCACCTCTATGAATATCTTGACTATGAAACAGAACAGTAGTATCTTAGGTAAGCAATGGATAATCACTGCATTCACTGAATCATTCAATGCAGCTCTAGATTCCTTTCTGCTGGATCCCCAGTCATTGCTGAGCTTACCACTGCCATGGAGCTGACTGCTACAGCTGAAAAGGCCAAACTGAAACCTGTTATTCCCCTAGAATCCTTTGAGTTTGCCTCTGTATTCTCTGAAATAGAGACTTGTCACCTCCTGCCTATCTATCCCTATGATCATCAAATAAATCTCAGTGACTCTTTCAACCCAAAAGTGGGCAAATTCTACCCCTCTTCCCCAAAGAACACAAAGCTACTGAGGACTTCCTTGATGAAAACCTTAAAGCAGGAAAGATTCACCCTTCAAACTCCCCTCAGGCCTCTTCCTTCTTCTTTGTGAAAAAGAAGGATGGCAAACTCTGACCCTGCCAGGACTACTGATATCTCAATGAACATACCACCCAAGATACATATCCCCTTTCCCTTATCTCTGACCTCATCAATAAACTCAACAGCACAGAACTCTTTACCAAGTTCAACATCCAATAAGGGTACAACAATGTCCATATCAAAGATGGACACCAGTGGAAAGCTGCCTTTGTTACCCACAGGGGCCTCTTTGAACCCCTTATCATGTTCTTCAATCTCACCAACTTCCCTGCCACATTCCAATGATTCATGAATGACTCCTTTAGAGACATGATTGCAGAAGAATGGCTTGTTATTTACATGGATGACCTCCTTATCTTCTCCTCTGACAAAATCACCCACACTGAATGAATCAAACATGTTCTTGTCCACCTCCAAGAACTTGACCTTCATTTGAAGTTGGAAAAATACACCTTCATCTCCTCTGAAGTTGAATATCTGGGAATGATTGTCAAATCAGGCTGGCTCATCATGGACTCTGTCAAACTTGATGGGATTATCAAATGGCCTATCCCTACAAAGTTCAAAGATGTTTGCTCTTTCCTTGGCTTTGCCAACTTCTACTGACAATTTGTTCCTGATTATTCCACCATTGCCTGCCCTCTCATTGACCTCACTAAGAAGAACCTTGCCTGGAAATGGACCAACACCTGCCAGCAATCCTTCAAAACCCTCAAATGCCTCTTCCTTGAGAAACCTGTCCTCCAGACCTCACCAAACTCTTTACCCTCACAACTAATACCTTCAAGTTTGCTTCTGGAGTGATCCTTCTTCAAACCAACACTAATGGTGATTGGCACCCCTGCTCCTACCTTTCCCAATTGTTCTTGCCAGCAGAGCAGAACTATGACATCTATGATAGGGGACTTTCCATTCTCTATGGTCTCAAGTCCTGGAGACATTATCTCCATGGTACCTCCTTTCCAGTTCAAGTCTTCACTAACCACAAAAACCTGACATACTTTCACCAGGCCCAACACCTGAACTGTTGCCAAGCCAGATGTCTTCTTGACCTCACTGACTTCGACCTCAAAATGGTCCATGTCCTAGGAAAACTCCTTTCTGGTCCTAATGCTCTCTCCTGACACCCTGACTTCCTACCTGAGAATGAAGCAGACAACAAAGGAACCATTCTACTCCCCCCCTTACTCTTCATTTGCATCATAAATGCAGCCCTCTTCAATCATATTGCAGCCTCCTCAATAAAAGTCCCTCTTGTTCTCCACATCCTTCAAGCCCCTTCCTTTGCTCTCACCTTAGTGATTGGTAACACACCAATGGTATTCTTACATATAAAGGCCATGCCTATATTCATCCAGATGAATCCCTCTGCTGCTCAGTCCTTCAGTGATGCCATGATCATGAAACAGCCAGCCATTTAGGCTTTCTCAAAACTCACTAACTTATCTCTACCAAATTCTGGTGGCCAGGCCTTCTCCAATACATCCAAAAATATGTCAAAGGCTGTGCTACCTGCCAGCAAAACAAGATCAACACCCATCTCACTATTCCACCATTGACATCTATTGCCTGCTCCTTTCAACAGATCTCTTGTGACCTTGTCACAGATCCCCCTATCTCCTTGGGTTTCAACTCTCTGTTAGTCATGGTAGACCATGGACTTACTAAGGGGGTAATTCTTTGCCCCACCAAGAAAACTATCACTGCCAAAGGGATCACCTCTCTCTTCTTCCATAAAGTTTATCTTCAATTTGGTCTCTACAACAAAATCATCTCCAATTGAGGCCTTCAATTTGCCTTTACCTTTGTTAAAGAGCTTGGACATCTCCTAAACTATGGCCTCTCCCCTTTCACTGCCTACTACCCTCAGACTGATGGAGAGACTGAATATGTTAACCAAGTTGAGATGTACCTTCACATCTTCTGTGGAAACAACTCCAGATCTTGGGCAGATAAGATCTTCCATGCTGAATTTACACATAATTACTGCCCTCATTCCATTACCAATAAGTCATCCTTCTATCTCATGATGGGCTATGAACCCCATGCTCTTCCCTCTGTCCTAGCTGAAACCTCCATTTTCACTATTGAAACTTGCCTCAAGGAACTCTTGGCTGCTCAAGGTGAAGCCCTAGCTGTCCATGAACTGGCCTGCCAAGTTATATCCTCCCACAACAAACAAGGCTTCACTCCCTTTTTCAAAGGAGATAAAGTGTGACTTGAAGCCCATAATCTTCACTGCTCCATTGCTAACCCAAAATTCACCCCTAAATGAGAAGAACCTTTTTTTATCACCAAAGTTCTATCTCTGATCACCTATCAACTGCATCTCCCTAAAACCTGGAAGATCCACCCTGTGTTCCATGCTTCCTTGCTATCATTCTATCATGAAAACAACATACATGGTCCAAACTTCCCTTTTCCACCACCCAACCTTATCAAGAGAGAAGAAGAATATGAAATTGAAAAGATCCTACACCATCATGGAGCTCCATCTTCCTGCATGTCCCTGATCCAATGGAAAGGATACTTGACCAAACAAGACTCCTGGACCTCAGAATGAAACTTGAAACATACAAGCTCCACCCTAAATAACTATAAAATTCTTCACTCCTTCATCTTCTCTTCCTCATGCTGTAGGAGCTCAGTGCTCCTTATGTTTGTAGGGGCTTGTCCCCTGTCTTTCTAGGTTTTCATAGTGTTCAAGAGTGTCCTTTAAAATGTCCCTCAGTGTTCCATATTTATCCACCCACAATTATTTAAATCTAGTACATATTCAGTTTTATCCACTATCAGACTGACTCACCAGACTACTATCTGGTACTATATCTAGTGTTACTATCCAGTGATATCTTTTATTATTTCCATTTATCTTGTTGATTTTTCTTCTCTCCTCATTTCAACTTACTATTTGCTATTTATTCTTACTACTAATATTCTCCACTGCATGGTCTGAGACATTGTTGATAGATTTTGATCACTCTCTTCTAAGCTCAGTACTGGAATCATCTCAGTTGTTTTTGTTTACTTGATACTGTTAGTGCTAGACTTGCACTGTCATTTCCAATTGATTGTAACTTGTTTCACTTTGTTTCTTTGATATTGTTGCTGTCTGATCTTATTTTCATACCTTAGAGTCCTGGGAAATGCCTGAACTATAAAACACTTATATTAGATATTAATGACATGGATGGGATTTCCCTTCCCATCTGTTGTCAGGCTCTATTATGAGCTTTCATAACATTCAACTCACCATTCTGACTTGTATTTGTCTTACTTCATACTATCCACCCTCATCAGGAAATTGGTGATGGTTGGGTCAACCATTAGCTAAGCTTACCATATGTGTCAACACCAAAATATACATTAGAATGATACATGTTCTAACTAGACTATTTAACCTGTGAGGGGGTTGGTGACTGTTGACCTACATATCCAGTGTAGCTTATTATGACAATAAATATCATGCTGACCATCACACCCATGTCAACCTTCCTTACTTGTATTGGTGATACTTGCAAGCAGTCGTGCTCAACCATTAGTGTTATCAGTGGGATACTGCCAATCAGTATGATATATGCTTGCATGGCCATGCTAGCAATCCTTCCACTATATTGACCCCCTTCAGCAAAGAAGTGCTCTCAACAACCACCATCAGAAGAATGTCAACAGCTTACATAATGTGGATGTCAATAGTCCAGTCCAGTCATCCTTGTACTATATTGGCTTCTCCCATGGAACAATATGCTTTGTCATCAGGACCATCAAGGGAACATTGCTAATTGATTTTATGTAGACAGGAGTGGCCCATGTTAGAAATTTTTACTCTATATTGACACTTCCCACATAGCTGCATGCTTGACCACCACTATCATTGGAAAAACACTGCCAACAATTGTAATACAGGCAGATATGGCTTATCTCAGCAATCCTTGTGTTATATTGAAATTCTACACAAAATGGTGCACTTGATCATCAGCACCATCTAGAGACTGTTGCAAACTGACATGATCCAGGCTAACATGGCCCATGCTAGCTACCTTTGCTTTGCATTGAGATCCCTCACAGACACATGTCCTTGACCACCAATGTCACCAAGAAAATATCAATAATTCTCATAATTTAGGTTTATATGGCCCATATCAGTAGTCTTTGCATTATATTGACATCTCTCATGAAATGGTATGCTTGATCACTAGCACTATTAGGGAGAAGCAGATGGAAATGGCCAACATCAGAATTCTTACCTTGTATTGACACTCTCCACCTAATGGCATACTTGATCACTCACACCATTGGGAAAATGTTGCTAACAATCATGATGCAGACAGATATGGCTTATCTTAGCAACCCTTGTGTTGTATTGAAATCCTACACAGAACAGTGAGCTTGGTCATTAGTACCACTAAGGAACTATTGCTAATTAACCCATTGTGTGCTGGTATGGCTCACCTTAGCAACTCTTGCATTGTATTGAAATCCTATACAGAATGATGTGCTCAATCATTAGCACCACTAAGGAACTATTGGTAATTAATCCATTGCACACTGGTATGGCCCATACCAATAATTTCTGCTTCATATTAATGTACCACACACTTGATCATCAGTGGGATCTAGAAAATGCACTGGTGCTACTCTGTCACTTCACAAATTGAGCCATATTGAATCATTCAAATTCCAGGAACACTTCTTGATTTGTAGATAACACATTGGTAATACTAAAATGTGAAACTGATGTCTATCCTACTGTACTACTGTCTCAAGCCATATTCTCTGCATGCTTCTGGCAGATCTGTGTCAGAGCACTATTCTTCAATAGCAGATGTTCAATGTTAGCATAGAGTAGGAACACTTGCCTACTTGATTTTAAGTATTATATCAACTCAGATCAAAGGACCATACCAGTTTCACCATGTCAGAAGCTGGTCTACTTCTTCTCTCTCTTCATGGTCAGATAACAATTCTAGTATACTGTTGTAGAAATGTTCGGAATCTGTTATGAGGTCAGTATGGAAAAATACTTGGGCAGATGTCAGCATGAACTGGGCCTGCAATTAATGTATTGAGAAACACAGTTATGGAAAGCTCTAGCTTACCTGGGTGGCAACATAAGTGATTGAGGCCTTAGTGACTGATTGCATGTCATGAATACATGCATTTCCAGACTGTATTGCCTTTGGCTCCTGGTCAATGAAACTTAGAGAAGTAAAAATATGTTTAAATGCCTGTTTGAATAGATTCAACCAAAGATCAGAGTTAAGAGACTGAATACACACAGAGACAAGGAGGTCACTCTGAAGTAGACCACTCCAAGGGTCCTTAGGATCATACAAGTAATTTGTGTACAAGAAGACTGGCCATTGGTTACTGGCCACTTGAATTTGGCCATTTACAAGCTTGTTCCTGGTCCTATGAATGCAAGTTCTAAGTCATGCAGCTAGAGGAAGTTCACCTCACTCACTCAGTGTTGCCCCAATCAAGTCCCACAGAATATAAGAGAGTGCTGATATGTTCATGGTTGAATCCACACCTAGACTTATTATTTCATGGGATATGAGGGTTTAAAGATTGTCCCTTGGAGGTGATCCAGTCAATAATGGCGCTCTTCATCCCCTTTATGTCATCAGCTCTGACACCATTGGCATCCTTCTGAATCTAGACATAACATATTGTGAGTTGCGGACAAAGCAAAATAGTGTGGTCAGCTTACCAGCTTAGTGATAGCAACTGTCTCTTTCTTTGAGGATTCCAACAAGCACACCTTGAGCCCAGACACCAAGCAAAGGAGCTCACAAAATACCATATACTCTGTCTCTCCCTTGAGATGGATTTAGATGAACCAAGGTTGATGAAAATAAGGTTTTTATGATTTTTACTCACAGGGCTGGTAAAGATTCCTGCTCCTCATCATTACCCATAAGTAAGAGACTGTTGGTAATAAGGGTTTGAATGTTGCAGAATGCATGCACAGACCACCTAAAGTGCCTTCTGTGGTGAACAAGCAGATTCTGAGTAGTTCTGAGATGAGTTCAGCATTGGCATCAATAGCTTTGGTGTAAGGTTTCTTACAGCTTTTTCCTGGGCCTGAGCTGCAAAGCACTGGGGTATGCAGCATGCTTCCAGTCAGAAGTTGCTGCATTGGATGACAGGCTATTGCCATGATCATTCTGTGTGACCAACATGAGAGGATAGTGCATTGAAATGAAAGATGCTAGTCCACTGGACCTTGAGAAATGAGTTGGATGGTAGGGTATATTCCTGATTCCATGGGCTTTTATCTTTCAATGAGTTCAGGTGAGCCTTAGTCAGAACTACCTCTTGCTAAGCTCTTTCCATCTTGTTTCCACAAACTTGCATGGCCATTAGTACTCCTGGAACTGCTGCTTATTCTGCCACTTCTATGGGTCTAGCTCAGCACTCAGGGTCATATCCAGATATACTGCCAGAGTCTGCTTGAACTTCAGTCACTTCTGCATTGCAATTCCAGATCACAATCAAAGATGAGGTCATTCTTATAGAGTAATCTTGTTTTTCTAACACTCTTAGTCTAGAAGCAATAGTAATTTTTAGTGGCCAAGTCTGTTAGACTTCAATTCTTGCTGCCACATGTGCTTAGGGTGGACAGAAAAAAGCTGTCCAATGAAAGTATCACCATTGTTGAAGAATCTCACTATCTGAAGTTGCGATGCTGGTACTCCAATCCCAGGTCAAGTTATAAGCACTCACTGGAAGATGAAGGTGTGCACTGTAGTACACCCAAATCCTCTGCCCAGAACTCATTGGCCAGTTTGCAAATCATGTCAGCATACACATTGGAGAGTACCTGAATTGGTGCTAGTAAGTCCATTGCCATCCTGGGTTGTCCATACTGACTCTATTACTACAGTGCCCCAAGCAGTTACTCTCATCATTGGTGGCAACCCCATGCTACAAGCCAATGGACCACAAGAAGGTAACTACCTGGTTTTGCATTACATTTAACACCAATTCCAACACTGACCTCAGGCCTAGTTCACATGGCAGATAGCATCAAGTATGGCTATGACTGGGGCCATGATGATGAAAGTCCCCTGTCAAAAGTGGCACACAGTGACAATGGGATCAGTATGGGCACCAAAGACAGCTCTTCACCACCAGACCTGAAAGCAATTATCTCTGAGCTTGCAGCCAAAAATTCAGAAGTTTAAAGAGCAGGTATTGGTGCTATTGGGAGATATTGCAGCTAGGCCAGATGGCATGCTCATTCATACTACTTCAAAGGAGTCTTGCTGCAAGCATTGCTGTAACAGCCTGGATCTTGATGACAAAGGTAGATCAGAGTTAGTAAATAGATGGCAATATGATCTGGATTCTCTTGAAGAGACATCCCAGATTCCTAGCTTCCTTCATTCTCTGAAGGCTGATCTCACATAATGCTATTGTTGTGTAAACCCTTCTCAAATTGAATTGTCTTTGAACTTTCATCAACAACAAACAGTGTCCATGATGTAGTGCTATTATTAGCAGCAAACCAGTTAGTGTGTGATGAAACTTAAGCTACATCTAATATTAGTAATACTAAGCACAAGTCTGAGTCAGTGTGGGTGGTCATTTATCATACTCCCTGCATGGCTTCCCCATGCTCTTCATTCTCCATTGCTTTTGCTCTCTTCCTTTCTTTTGTGTGCATGCACTACTAACAGCTTCACACATATTAGCATACTTTTTTTTGTCACAATCAACCTTTCCTGTCCTTAGTACCTAGTCTAGAAAGATTCACACCCACTTCTTGCACCAAAAGAGATCATGTTGTATACAAATAGATTAGCAGTACAATGAAGTAGAATATATACAGTGGCTCGAAAAACTGTCTGGATATTTGCATATTTTGCACTAAACACAATGATTCACAATAACAACTAAATCTAGCCATAATATCTTGGTATATCAAATATAGTACTTACTCTTGGCTTTCAATAGATATAAGAATTAAATCATTTGAATAATATTTGATAAATGGCAGCCATTTCAAAATGATGACTTATCTGAACAGTTTTTTGACTTAAAGTTTTGATTATATATATTGGACCCTAGCATGCTGTGAAATGATTATATCTCTTTGATAATGCTTCTATTATGTCACCTTTATGTAACTAAATGCCAGACACTATATATACATTCCATTATTTCTTGCTAATTTTCTTATCATTATCATAAAAGCTATCTTTACCTCTTAAAGGAATAATATTATCTCTCTCCTCTATGGGCCTTTTCTCTAGAAAAATTGCTGTCCAAACTGGTCTAGGGAAGTCCATAGTATGTGAGATTCTTCAGGAACTTCAAACAGAAAGGCCTAGACTTCATGGTGGCCATCCTTCAAAACTTACTTCTACCAATAAAAGGGCTATTGTTCAACAAATCATTACTGACAAGGCCAAAAATGCTGTTGATGCCACTCAATTTATCAATTTCATCATTGATACTCCTGTTTGTTCCCAGACAGTGAGAAATACCCTTAAAGAAGCCTCTCTCAAAGCTGTGGTAAAAAAGAAAAAG
>JBBPTW010000491.1:0-13114 GCA_038094575.1 Phylloporus cf. nigrescens
CGGATGGTGAAGTGAAATAGTTTGGATACCTATGTGAGTGGCATCGTTGGATGAGAGGGTGGTGTCGGATGTCGTTCGAGGGTAGATGTACAGAACGTACCGCTTGCAGACGAATCAAGTCTTGAGGTTCTAGAAGGCAAAGGATATGGTAGATCGTCTCTGCCGGGGGGTCAATCCAGCCCCTGGATGCAACAGTTGTCTGAACTCGGATTGTCTCTGCAGGTTCATTGTGAGATACTTGAAGCTGCGCGTTATCGGGGATCATCGAGTGTTGTGTTGAACGTGGCACTTGAACAAGTTAGATGCCTTGAAAGGGAAGCGAGATCAGTTTATGTAAATGCAGCGCTCTGATTAGATCATTGTTCGGGATTTGTTTGGAATTCTCTCCTGCTTGGATAAATCCACCACTTTATTTCTGTCAGAGAGCGAAAGTACCTAGAATATATAAACGAAGTGACATGTATTGTGGTAATGAAGGAGTGTTGGAGTGGCTGTCTAGTACACAGTGACGGTGTGATTGAAGGGGAGGTAGTGCTATATGTAACCCTCGAGGTCTTTCAAACGAGCGGGAACTTCCTGACGAAATGCCCTCTCAGCCGCTGAACCCAGAGTACATCCAATCCCTCAATAAAGTACAGCCAGGAGCAGACGAGGAAACAAAAAGTATGACAAGCGTCCGTCTTGGAATTCCAGCCGGCTGAAACCCGAAAGGGGATGCATGACATTTATGCATGCAAGTGAAGGCGATGGTGGGAGGCGCCGCTGAAAGGAGAATGGCCTATGAAGGGAGCAGAAATCAAAGTTATGATGGGACACGTCTGCTGAAGAGACTAAGAAAGATGCTTACAGAACTCGGTCGTTCATACGATGACGCAACGGGTTCCAGTATCTGCCACGCCGGGATTCCTTTCGCTGTCAACAGGTATTTGCGATGAGTCTGATTCCGCAATTTCTGCTTTGGTAGAGTCACCGGGTGCTGTAAAGGTGAAGGTAGTAAAGAGATCCATTGGTGAGCGTGGTGGGGATATCGCGTAGGGAAATCGCAAGCTCCTTGGAGGCGACGACGACTGGCGTAATGTTTGGGGGACACCTGGTCACCCTCAATATATATATGTTGCTTGAGCCGCGGGATAGTCAAAAAAGACAATTGAGACACATTGTGTACGAAATCAAGATCCTTGCCGTTGTCGTATCGACGTCGATTCACCGACGGAAGGAACCCGCCGTGCGTCTTATTGTGTAAGTCAGTCTGGTGTCGGTGATAGTGAGACTCTAGCTCTCCGGTCGCCGTATAGACCACGTTCCTCCATTTGCAAGAACAATAAGGGGATGAACGCAAATGCACGGGCCGGAAAACGCGGCACTGCTGTGACTTGTATCGCCGAAAACGGGAGTAGTAGCGACTGCCAACCTATGAACTACACTGAGGTGGGAGGTTAGGAGGATTTTTGAGGAAGCACTGACAAACCATGGGATGGCGTGCGTGAGAGTTGCCGACTAGAGTCATTTCGACCTTTTTGTCTTCGCCATGTGAGGATGAGAAGCCGTTCTAATGATGTTTGTGAAACTGTATACCGCCTTGGTTTAATTGATTCACCACAACGCAAACTCTTTCGTTTCGCCTGTACTAGAGCAGACCGCTGTTTGTGGTAATATACACACTTCCCCAGGGTCTCTAAGTATCATGTCCATGACATCATGATCAGCATCGAGGCGCGCAGGAGACTCACGATGACATGGACCTCCGTGTATTGACACTTCAGCGCTGACTCCGTTAGATCGCTTGACTGGAGGCTTTTCCTGGCACTGTCGTCAAGGGGTAAAACAAGATGATACACACACCTGGAAAATGGTGGTTTTTCAGGTCGGTGGAAATATGGACGTCTCGGAGTCTTTGGATGTCGCTACGTAGTAGCGGTGTGGCACGAAGGATCACACGCATGTACCTAAGTAGTAGTATATGATGAGGGGAGAGGATGGGTGAAAGTGCGGAGCGCTTCCCGGCCCCGAACGGAAGCCACCACCTGCTGGTGAAGCGCGAGCTGCAAGAGCAGGTGGGACCGCCCCGCAGGAGTACAGCAGTGTACGCTTGCGCGCTCAAGGCCCCAGGACAGTGAAAGAGTTGCGAAGCGCTGGCATGGGAATGCCCGATGGGTGAAGTGCGGTCCCCGACTCCCATGATAGTGGGGGAGGGTTTTATTGGCCAGGAACGTATGAGTTTCCCTACAGATGGACCTGCCTGAACCTTTTACTAAATAAAGAACTTTATTTATATTTATTTGTTATAAGGCTGCAGCCTCATTCGTGATTTGGTTTTAGGCTCAGATCTCTGAGAAGCTCAGAGGTGTCACAAGCAGTAGGTGATGGTATTTGTGTGGACTTTAAATGCTTGGGTCATGTAAAGTTGAAAGGACTGGCAGTCATATATCATACTTGTGTACCAGGCTGATGATAAAGCCCATGTGAGCTCAGGGACTTGTTCATTGGTATATGTGCTGAGTTCCACCACAAGAAAAAACTGCTTGAAGCCATCTTAGGCTTGAGGTCTCTCTTCTTGATTCTTATGAACAATGCCATAGTAGAATATTTGTTTGTTGCATTATTCTTCTTTGTCAAACCCTTTGATACCCCTCTCTCTACTAAAGAGCAGGAAAGTCAGCAGTTCTCTGCTATGCTGGGGCCTCATAACTACAAGGAAGCTGATGACAGCAATTCTGCTGTCAAATCAGAAGTAAAGACACCTGTCCTGACTTCCTGGATCACTGGACCCCAAACTTGACCGTCTTGTGATATATGATGGTAAGAGAGAATGAGTGGTAGAGCTCAGTAACATCTGGAAGAAGATCTTCAACCCCATTCTAGAGTATACCAAGGTAGATCATGGGTATTAAAAACAGGAAGAGTGGAACTAATGATAGCCTTTATCTATTTACTTGTTATGCTTGGCCTGGGTAAGGATGAGCATAGCCTTTATAGAAGGTTCTAGGGTCAAGGTGTTGAGGGAAGCATCCACTTAATGGTAGGATAAAGATCAATAGAGATTCTAAAGATTGGCCAAAGATTCAAGAAGGTGTTCACTCAAGTGTAGAATGAAGACACACAGGTGATTGGTTGGTCAACCATTGTAAGTGGTAGTAATATAGATAGCACTTGTTATGAATGTCTACTACTTGGGCCCTTTATATCACAACTCAATTTTTTCACACAGTTTCATTACTGTAATGAACACTGACCTATCTTACTCTAGTCAAATCTGTCATCATCCAACTTACTTATAATTATGTATGCCATCATTTCATTATCTATTCTTCTTTTCTTCCATTGAAAGCTTTTACTATGCCTACTATAACTATGTCCTATGCCCAGCTAATAACCCTATGTACTTAAGAACAACTATGTTATAGTAGACAATAAAGGACTTAGAAGAGAGATATTTATCTATTCTATCTAAGCCTCACTATGAAACCTTTTAATAACTATAGTTAACAACAGTTTCATCTTTTTTTAAAAATTTACCAAATCTCTTATTTTAACTTTTGATACTCTACTTATTTAAAACTTCTTTTTTCTTAATATGAAGACCTAAGCCTGGCCAGCTGAAGTTGATAGCTCTGAGCAAGACAAACAAGTAACTATGATAATGACAATAAGAAACACAAATACAAAATCCAGAATCCAGCAACTTATCTTAAGGTGGCAAGTCAACAGTGAGTCAACTTCCCTCATGTTATTCCATATCCTTAACCTTGGCAAAGGCCTTGATGGTGATGCCCTGCAGCATGATAATAGATATAATCAATGCAATTCCATGAGGAAGGGCACAGCTGCACCACAGGCTGGATGTGATGGCACAACAGAGACATCTATCACCCCTGTGATACCAGGTGGGTTAGACAGTTACAAAGGGTAGTGAGCCTGAAATTGTGAGCAAATGGTAAAAATTAATGACTTGTATATTAATCCATTGGATCAAAATGATACCAAGTGAACTACTGTCTATTAAAGAAGGGAATGAGGACATATGTCAGATAGTGAAGTATAGACATGGAATAACTTACAGCATTCAAATATTCTATTGGAAGCTGAAAAGAGCTTAACTAAGAAAGAAAGGAGACAGATTCATTAGTATTGCAATGTCAGATCCAGAGCATATGAAGATGAAAGTAACTTATTATAAGAGAAAGGACCATTGAAGGAAAAAGGCCCAGACTTAGGAAACTGAGGTCTATTAGACCTAAGCAATAATGAGGTAGATGCAGATGAATAGCATGCTATACTCTATAGCTGGCAAATGTACCATAAAAATGATCAGAGTCTGCATAAATTATCAGTGAATAGAAAGTAACCTGTTTAAGTTGAAAGACAAGCTCAAAAAATATCTAGAAAAGGCTAGCTAAAAGTGGGCAAAATATGCTAAACATAGGTGGTTGAAATGCGAGAAGAGAACCCTGAAAAAGAAGGGTTGTGATATATTAGACAAGCCAAATGATTCAATTGCAAGTATGATTAATGAAGCACTCACCACTAAAAAAGCCATATAACACCAGTTCATTATATAAGTAATTGAACCCTCTCAGTAGATTGCTTCAAAAAGCTATCTGAAAAGGGCATTGGGACAAACTAAAAACAAAAAAGTGGATTAGAATAAGTCATTCAAGTCAGAACCATTATTAAGCAATGAATTCTTGAGTATATTACCTAGCAACAGCAACTCAGAGTTATTATTATCCAGTGAATCCAATAATGGATCTAATAAGGGGACCAAACAAAAGAAAAAGCAGATATCTAAAAAACAAAGCAAATGATCTTGTAAGTGAAAAGAAACAAGTATTGAATTTAGAAAAATCAAACCAATTGCCCCAATAATATATAATAGAGTAGCTGACTCACAGGCATTCCATCAGTTTGTAACCAAAAGAATAGCATATGTTGAAGCAGGTGGTGTAAAGTAACACAACCAAGTCTTTGTATTATCACATCACCTAACAGAATGAGTCCACAAGTTCTATATTTGTGAAGTGTCAGATAACCCATATAAATGGCAGCTTTGCAAATTCTTTCTGGAGCTGTTTAACAGCTGCTTTCCACTTGACTTCTGAACAAAGTAGAGAGATAAGCTATGGAGGATATTCTAATATGAACATCCCATCTGCAAATCAAGCTAAACAAGCTCTGAAATCTGATTGGTAACATTAATGAACATGACATGGTCATAAAACTATGGTTCAGATTAAATACTTATCTCTGGCCTAAAATTAAATTCTAAAAAGTCTATACTGAAGAAAGTAATCATGGCTACTGAAGTAATTGAGATTGTACAGTTGATTAGCACTCAAATTAGCTAGCTACAGAGCCCAGAGGACCATAACAGGTCAGATTATATACAATTCTGACCTGAGCAAAGAAATGAGACTAGCAGACATGTTGTCATAGACTCAAGAAAAGCAAATAACTTATAGGATAGATATAAAAGTCCTGAGACTACTCAAAATCCGAGTAAACAAAAGGTTAAATGAGCCAAGAACTGGTTGAGTAAATTAAAATCATTGTCAAAACCTGAAAGAAAAATAATAAAGGATATATGATTGAGCAAGAAAGAGCATAATCAATGAGCTGCTAAGAAGCTGTGTTTTAAATGTAAAGGAAGCAGATATTATACAAACACTTATCCAAAATAAAGAATAGTGATAGAAAAGAGTGATAGTAAGCCCCTTGGAATAGTATCTTCATTTAACATCAAGCTTAAATGGACCACTTAAATGGGTGAAGGCATCCTGCTGGCATTTGTATAGCTTGAAATAATCAACAATAAAGAAGATAGCCTATCTAGACTCACTGATACTGAAAGTGATTCTGGAATGAAATGAAAGGAAGAGCAATACCTCTATGAGAAGTAAAGCCTTTATCATGACTCTGACTAATATATCAGCAATTTTCTTATAAGGTAGGTCAAGAACATCCTACAGAATGCAAATTTCTTCCCTAGAGACATTCTAGGAGACCTGTGATTCATGAATCCTAGATAATTCAGCATCAAGTAGCTTAATAGTTCAGACATGCACCATATCTTGACCACATATGAACATCAGAGCAGGGCTGGTACTTCAACATTAAAACAGAGTTACTTCTGGACTAGAATTTCCAGGTTGAAGACTGGTTTATATTACATCTTATCAAGTGAGGGTATGGAATAGAGAAGGAGCATGTCATGCAGCTAAAGCTGCAGATCATAAAGGACTTCATAGTATCTCAGATACAAATGCAACTAATGCATGCCATCAACTTGGAATAAATAACTGAACAAATGATTCACTGGATCTTCTATATTTCAAAGAAAGAAGATACTATGGTTTGAGACCAGCTCCTTTCATTGTGATTGTTCCTTCTACACAAGCTAGTACTCAACTGATATTTTGATGTAATGAATTGATATCATTGAATGATCAAGAAGTTATTTTAAACATATCAAGAGCTCTTTGAACACAATAACTAGCAATAGATAATCCCAGAATGAATATTTAATCCAGATCATAATGTAAAGATATCAGCTTTAATGATGATTATGAACTGAATCCGGAGGAAGTAGATTACCCAGATCCTTTAGTTAAATTATTCAGAATCCAAGTGTCACAGAACTCTCTGATAGTAATCAAACACAACTCAGCAATAGCTAAAGTGTCAAGAATTTTAATCCCAAAGCTTCTCATCATTGTTATTCAGATTGATGGACATTTCATGTACATATTATTAGACATAGGTTCATTGGCCAACTTTATGTCAATAACTCTGGCAGGATAACTGGGAGTTAATAAGGTTAAACTCTTCAGATGCTAGCACTTGCAGTTGGTAGTGCATGACTCCAAGTCCAAGATTGATTTCAATATATAAGCATAATTCCAATATCAAGGGTTGGATTACTTATGAAATTTTTACCTTGTAAACATCCAGAATTATGACTTGATCCTGGGAACACCATTCTTGTTCCAGCATTAGGTAGTGATTGGATTTAACAAAAACCATATCATTCTGGAAAGCCAGATGCCTATATCAATTGAAGGGCTACATGTGCAGCCTCTCAAACTTTGATTAGCGAGCCTGGAGGAGGAATGGGTAAGCATTGTTCACCAGGAACTGATTGAGGTGCCCAAACCATTATATACTAAAGCAAGCAAAACAGAGCTGCCATCACTGCAGGCCATTAACCACTCAATTCTAATAATCAACACAGATAAAGTATACTCATAACAACCTCTATGCTGCCTTAAAGCAATGAGATCACAATGGGATGCAAAGAGAAAGGCTTATCTTCAGATTAGATAATGAAAAGTCACTAGTATCAGAAATACCATGCCTATGCTATTAATTAAGAAAACAGGGACAGATAAACTGTAAACCATAGTAGATCTATGCAAGTGCAATAAAAACATGCACAAACTATTAGCACTGCTATCAAATATTAACAGAATCTTGTGGTGAGTGGCTAAGAAGCAGTTCTAATCAATCATTAACAGAAAAGATATATATGAACAGATTTGGATCATACCAGAGCATGTAGAATGAATGGTAGTAATAACCCCAGACAGAAATATGTTAAGTACTATCATTCAGATCAGGGACTGTAATGCCCTACAACATATTAGGTGCTAATGAATCACTTGTTTAGCAATTGTATTGGAAGGTAGATGGATATATACCTTAATGATATTATTATATATTCTGGCTCCCTGGAAAAATATCATGAGCATGTCAAAATTGTGCTAAATATACTATATCAAGAAAAATTCTACCTAAGTGAACATAAAATTTGATTTCTTTGCCCTGAGATAAAAGTCCTTGAGTATATCATTGATGATAGCAGAATGCAGATGAATTCTAACAAAGTAGATCACATTGTTAACTGGAAAGTATCCACAAATTGTAACTTACTGCATGGATTTATAGGTGCAGCTGGATACCTTGCAGACAACATATACAAGGTCTAAATCTCAATGGAAGTGCTGTTAGCTGTAATAGGAGACTCAGTACCATTCAGATGGACAGAGATAGAACAAAGAGCATTTAAACAAGTAAAGACTTACATGCAAGCCTGTGCAAAGCACAGTTGTGTATCTATTGACTATGGATCAAATGCAGAGCCTATTTGATTTATGACTGATACATGCCTAAATAAATTAGCAAGTGTCATTGTACAGGGAAAGAAGCCTGGAACAGCTTGTATTGTAGCATTCTTCAGCATAAAGATAACTACTATGTAGCAAAATTACTCTATATACAAGTAGAAAATGCTTGCAAGAATAGAGGAAATGCTGTGTTACTGAGATATTCTACAAGAAGTTCATTTCATGTGGCTTACAGATCATAAGAAACTTACACACCTAATGAATCAACAGAATATATTAGAAAGGCAAGCACAATGGCTAGAAAAAAAAATTTGAGTAAGTTTGATTCAAGATATAATATATACTAGAAGTTGAAAATGTCCTACCAGATATTCTATCAAGGATGTACTTGAATGATGCACCCAGAATGCTGTGCACTGCCTCAGAATATATACTACTTGCAGATAAGGGCTCATCTATGACCAAACTAATCATTATGCCAATCTTAATCAGAGCAGAAGCAGAAGCAGGCAAACTTACCCTGCAAAGAAGTATATGATAGAATAAAGGCCAAATCCTTGATCAGGGAGAACTTACAAACCAGCTGGAAGGAATACCAATAGTAGAACCCTCAGCAGAAATGAGGCCATACAAGACTACTATAGAATTTGCATAACAAATAAAAAACAAGATTGTATTTTATAGATCACATGAACAATCTGATAGGGGAAATGATGATACATAACACTCTTCAACAGATAGTGAAAATGTCCCAGAGAATACAACTACTAAAGCCAAGGCAATAGAACAGAAATCTTAATTTGAAAAAGAAAAAATTCCTCTGACTTTCCTTGATGGAGACAACCTATTGGGAAAAACAAAGGACCAGTATGCTCAAGACTCCTTCTTTAGGTTAGTACTGGATAATCCAGAGCATTATATGAACTTTGAAGTAAACAATGGATACATTCATTTTAAAATAAAAGAAAGAATGGATAGAGTATTAGAAGATGGGTGATAGAGCAAGCCCATTCAATGCTGGCTCATCTTGGGGCATCTAAAACATTGGCCTACATCTGGAACCACCTGTGATGGAAGGACATGGTTAGCAACACTCAAAAATATTGTGAAACTTATAACATCTGTTGATGAAGTAAGTCAACAGATTAGAAACCATATGAATAATTATATCCACTAGAGATGCTAATTAAACCTTGGGAATCTATTGGAATAGATTTTGTAGGATCACTGCTAATTTCAAAAGATCAGAATGGAATATACAACACCATTATGGTAGTTATTGATTATCTAACTGGAATGGTATATCTCATACCAAGCTAAACAGATTACTCTGCAAAAGAGGTCATTAAACTAATATTTGCCAAGGTCTACAAGCACCATGAATCGCTGAAGACAATTATAAGTGATTAAGATACTATTTACAAGCACCTTCCAAATGTGGCTGAAACAGTTAGTCAAGATTCAACAAAGACTATTGAGCACATATTACCCACAATCTGATAGAGCAATGGAGCATACAAATTGAACAATCAGTCAGATAATGTGGTCTTGCATCAGCAGTAGTCAAAAGAACTGGGCTAGCCAACTACCTGCTATTGAATTTGCCATCAATTTTTTATAATCTAAAACAATAGAATACATACCTTTCTTCCTCAACTCAGAACACATACCTTAAACCTTCATATGGAACAATTCCACTACCAATGAGTACTCAAATATATAAATATTCATATAGCATATGAAATGGGTAATAATAACTGCACATAATACAATATTAGAAGAGTGAGTTAAGTAGACTCAAAATATGAATAGAAGGCAACAAGACTCATCATTCATAAATAAAGACCTCATATATATATCCATCAAGAATATGTCACTGCCAAAAGGACACACAAGGAAACTTGCACCAAAGTATATTGGACCCTACAAAATTATTTGGAACTACAGCAACAACTTACATCAGTTGAACTTACCTGATCAGATATGACAATAAGAGATCCACCTCATTTTTTATGCCTTGTTGCTGCATATACACATGTCAAATGACAACTGTCTCTTTCCTGGATGACTTGTTAAAAGAATACTCTAACATATTGAAAGTGGATTTAATGTAATCCTCAAAGTCAAATAGAGCTTAGAAGACACAAGCTAGCTTTCAATTGACCAGGAAGAGCACCTGTTAGCACTCTCTGAGTACCTGGATTTGCTAAACATTAGATGGATTGAGAATTTATTGCAGGAAATTGAGACACTGCCACCAGCCAACTCAGAGATAAATAGCATGGTAACCATGAATAAAATAATCAGAAGAGAAGAAGATGAAAGTCATGTGATGAAGGTAACTAGGGGAAGAGATGGAGGCACATTATGATAATGGAATAGATATAGGGTATGTGTCATCAATGGAAAAGATATTGTCCAAGTAATTAAGAAAAGATATTCAGAAAGCAGATAAGTGAAAATGGCCATAAATGGGGAAAAGAGGACAAAGCATTCAATATATATATATATAAATTGAATAGGCATGGAATCATAACAGGAATATGCTCAGATATTGCTTACACAGTCATGCAACTTGCAAGACAATCAGCAAATCTATTCAGAAGAATCTACAAAAGGTCCTTTATATACATATGCCAATATCTTATAGAAACTCAAGATTATTTTCTCACTTATGATGGCAAGAGCAGTGCCAGACTCACAGCCTCTACAAATTTGAATTGGGATTCTGATCTGGAAACTTCACATTAACAGACAGGTTATTATCTGAAGCTCATGAATGCAGTCTTTATTATAACTTACTCTTTTCTTTGTCTATTGTTCCTTTGATTACCTTTGCAACTTATCTAATTTTACACATAATTAAACACTATTTCCTTTCATCAATGACTCATCACTGTTTCATAATATTCTATAATGTTCCATTTGCCTCATCAATTACCTGCCCTCATCCTTCTCTATTGTTCTTCCATATTTCATGCTTACCAATCTTTGTTGCTTAACATTCTATGATCTTTGCCTCATACCCTGTACTCTAAGCTAGAGCTTCTTTGTATTTTCTTCCCTCTGGAATGCATCATATCCTTGAACTCTTGAACTTTTGATTACCTTTCAGGCCCTCCTTGTGCTATTGTCCTATACTTGAGTGGATGCTTTTCTTGAACCTCTGGCCAACCTTTAGAATCTCTATTGGTCTTCATCCTATCATTAAGTGAACACTTCTCTTGAACCCTTGACCCTAGGAACTCTTACAAAGGCTATGCTTATTCTTATCCAGGCCAAGAATAACAGTCTTCATGTGGAACTCACATCTTTAGAAGGTTACAGCAAGATCTGCTACTAAGGCTGAATACATCTCAATGTCAGACTGTGCTACCCAAGTCTCTGACATCAAACAGATAATAGGTAAACTAGAATATCAACTAGGATCTATTCCAATCTGTGGGGATAATCAAGGTGCTATCTTCTTGGCCCAAAATCCTATCAATTAAAAGAAGAACTGACATATTCAAATCTGATATCACTCCATTCATGATCTAGTCAAAGACAGAGACATTGAGCTGTTTTACATCAATGGTAATGAAAACCTAGCTGACATGTTCACCAAAAACTTAGGCTATGTAAAGTTTGAGCAGTTCCATGCTTAACTCAGACTTGTTATATATTTGTGCTAATCAACAGTTATGTGTTTCTCTATATATGCTTATCTGTGATATTCATGTCAAGCATGGGGGAGTGTTGAACATAGAATTGTTTCAAATGATTCTGGACACTTCCAAGCACCTAAGGGCACTACAGTTGACCTGTAGATGCTTCTGGTTGCTTCTGGAGTTCCAGAATTCTGGAACTAACTTGTATTTCTAGATGATCTTATATAGTATAGTTTCAAAGTTTTCTAAGCTTTTCAAGTCTGAAACTAGCTTTCCAATACTTTCAGAATTGGAGTCAGAACCTTTAGAAGCAGTGCTTCACTTTCCTGCACTCAGAACTTCATCCAATATATATACTAAAACATATGGTCTTCTTAATATATGGCTACATGTATCACTGGAGTTAGCAGAGTTAAATAATACTTTTTGCACTTCAACCACTATATTCTGTCCCCAAGTAAAACAACTAAGCCTTCTCTATGTCACTAGGAGTACTTCTAGTACATTCAAACCACATGTTGAGAATATTCAATATTGTCTTTGCCAATTTCTTTTCCTATTACCAGAATTCTAGACTCTTATTTTACCACATGGGCCACTTACACTATTCAGATTACTATATCATCAGTCATCCACTGATATCATAGATAAGAGTTTCTTTTGCTATTCACACCTTTGTATATCATATGATTCTTCTATAAAGTTCTATGGACTTTTTCTTATCTGCCTTATATAAAATAGTCCAATATATGTATAAGCAAGTTCATATAGTATATAAATCCTTCCCTTCTGCTTGAGCTAAATAAGCAATCTTTGACTCTTCTTTCTTTCCAATCTTCAGTCAGTGACCAGCTACTTCACTCAATCACCCTACTATGCTCTTAGAATCTCCTTTGCTCTGCCAGACATAACAGCAAGCATCCTTTACTATTTAAACTTCCTTTCCTGCTTGTGTCATCAGGTCATACACTATTCCAATATCCCATCTTATAACATATTGTTGGGACAATGATGGTAGAGAGAATATAATAAACACTAACCTATCTTGCCCTAGCCAAATCTGTTGCCATCTAACTCACTTATAATCATATATGCCATTATCTTGTTATCTATCCCCCTTTTCTTCTATTGGAAGCTTTTACTATGCCTACTATAACTATGCCCCAAGCTAACAACCCTATGCCCTATATAATATGTACTTAAGTATGACCATATTATAGTAGACAGTAGAGGACTCAGAAGAGAGATGTTTATCTATTCTATCTGAGCCTTACTGTGAACATCAGTAATTTTACATGCATCTAAATCAGCCTTATGGTGGCTTATTCTACTTATCAAATCACA
>JBBPTW010000492.1:0-13113 GCA_038094575.1 Phylloporus cf. nigrescens
AGCTTTTTCTTTAGGATTTGCCAAACATGTTCAATAGTACTAAGGTCTTGAGACTGTGCTGGCCAATCCAGAACATTGATTCCATGAGATTCAAGCCAATCTTGAGCTCTTTTAGAGGAGTGTTTGGAATCATTATTCTATTGAAAGATAATGCTCTCCTCAAGAATTCCAGAATATTCCATGCTAGGCAGCAAATTGTCCTCCAAAATGGAAACATACTGCTTGGCATCCATCTTATCCTCTACCTCTGCCAAGATTCCCATACCATTCCAGCCCATACATCCCCAGACCATTAAAAAATCCCCTCCAAACTTCACTGTTCCTTGAACCTCTTTGTTTTACAGAGGCTCACCTACAACTTTCCAAATATATTTCCTTCCATCTGACCTAATTTTGTTGATTTTAGTTTCATCTGACCAAATGACCCTAGTCCAGTCCTCTATAGTCCAGTTTTGATACTTGAGGGCAAAGGCTAGTCTTTGTTTTCTATGTTTTTCAGACAAGAAAGGCTTCTTCTTCTTGACTACAGCTTTGAAAGAAGCAGTCTTGAGCATATTGTGAATTGTCTGTGCAGAGACAGGAGAGTGAAGGGCAGAGTTGATGAGATGGGTGGCTTGAACAGCATTCTCAGCCTTCCCAGTGGAAATGCTAGAGACAATTCTTCTTTTATCAGTAGGAGAAAGTTTTGAGGGACATCCCAGCTTGATATTTTCCTTCTCTGGAAGGAATTCCTTGATAACCCTAGCCACAGTGGACTTTTCCAAACCAGTTTGAGAGGAGATCTGATGAATAGAGAGGCCAGATTCAGAGTAAGAAAGGATATTTGCTTTAGTAGAGGCAGGAATGGGTTTTATGATAATATTAAGTTAGTTGGGTGGGATACATTCCATTTATATATTTGAGAATTATGTAATTTACATAAGTAATCAGGTTCAGGACATTACATCCATCAGAAGCTGTCAAACCCTTATAATATTTACCAAATAATGGGTGATAGTATGATACTCAAATAAGTGTTGCAATGACATGTTGTTTTCAAATAGCCATATCTCAGTGGCATGACAACCAAATCACATGACCTAAGTGGTTTTGGAATGCCAAGAGCATGTACCTTCTGTTATTCTGCAAATATTTTGTCTTGTTTGTTCTTCATCTTTGGCAATTCATCACTTTCTCCAAACTGACCCAACATTGGAATACTTTTTTGAGCCACTGTATTTCTAAAATGTGACCTTGTGTCACCACATAAAACAGCAATGCACACACCCTCCATGCACAACCATGGAAAGCAGACTAGATCAGAGATCAAGTCAGATATGGCTGACTTTGACCTCTCCAGCAGAGAAAAGTTATCTATAACAAGCAAGTCTAAGGATGAGACATCTTCTCACTTCCCTAAAACATCAGAAGGACTAAGCAAAGACCAATCAAGAAAGTTACCACCTAGATCTGAGGTGCCCATGCAGCAAGAGCCACCAGCACCTTGAAGGTCTAGTAGAGAACGGTACCCTCTCCTCAGACCAGGCAATATCTTGGGTAAGTGCTGGGATCCCATTAGACAGGTATAGGATCTCAAGAATGAAATATGATGGAAAAGGGAGAAAGAAGGCCACACAGTATTCCCACTGCCCCCCTCCAAGGAACCCTATGAATCCCAATTGAACTCTGAACAAGATCTAGATTGGTTGATCAGGAAAGGGGGGGTAGATCTTTTCACATATCTATGCTTGAAAGCAATCCCTACTCAACCTCACATACCACCAAAGATGTTCAGGACTGGTTATTTAGGGACATTAAAAAACTCTCTGATAATGAACAACATGAGTGACATGTAGTGTGTAAGCAGGAGCTCAAAATCTTAAAGGAACGCCAGATCTATGAGATAGTCATGTGCCTATCAGATAGAAGGGTCATCAAAAATAGATAGATCTTTGATGTCAAATCTGACAGAAGAAAATGTGCCTGGCTAGTAGCCAAAGGGTTTACCCAGGTTGAGGTTATTGACTTTGACCAAATATTTTTCCTGGTGGTGCACTTTGAGACTATATGACTCATGCTTGCACTCTTAGCTTTAGAAGGCTGAAGTATCACAGCCCTAGATGTCAGGTCCGCTTACCTGTACAGCAAACTGGATGAGAAGCTCTATATGGAGTTCCCAGAGGGTTTCTGCCCCTCTTCAAATAACATTGGAACCAAAGTCTGGAAGCTTTGACACCCACTATATGATCTCAAGCAAGCTGGTATAAGCTGGTGGTATAAGCTTGATCAATCAATGAAAAAGCTCAGCTTTTGCCACATCAAGTCCAATGCTGATATCTTTGTTCTTGGCAATAATGAAGAATTAGCAATTGCCATTATTTACATTGACAATGCCCTCTTCTGTGGACCCAATAAGTCACAAGTAGACCATGCAAAGGCTGCATTTATGAAGATTTGGAAGTGCTGTGACCTGAGGGAACCTCATGAGTTCCTTTGGATGAATATTCATCATGATGGCAGCAAGGTCTTTATTGATCAATGGAAGTACCTCTTGAAGATTTTAGAGTGATGTGGCATGACCACTGTAAAATGCATACCTACTCCTTTGCCAGAGGGCTATTATCCTCTGAAGAATAAAGCTCCACTTAATCAGAAATTGCAGACATGCTTTTAGATCATGATTGACTCATTACTATATTTGATGATTGGAACTTGACCAGACATCTTGTATGCAGTGATACAACTTACTCAAACAGCTGCTAACCTGTTCCCAGACCACCTGAACTGTGCATTATATATATGCCAGTACTTGGCTGAAACCCCAGATTATGCTCTTGTTTACAATGGAGCTGCTAGGAAAGGTGTAATAGCCTGTACTAATTCAGACTAGGCACAAGATCTGATCTCACAATACTTGCACACAGGCTTTTATCTGAAGATAGCAGACAGTGTGTTCTTGTGGTCTTCACACTTACAAAAGACTACTGCACTCTCCTCAACTGAGGCTGAGTATATGGCATTGAGTGACTGCATCTAACAAGCATGCTGGGTATATCAGATGCTGTCAAAAGTTGACTATCAGCTCCACCCCATACCAATTTGTGAAGATAACTAGGGATTGCTATTTATGGCTGAGAACCCAGTTACAGAGTGTCGGTTCAAACATATTGAGGTGAAATATAACTTCATTCAAGATTATTATAAGATAGATAAGTAGTTGTGGTGTGAGTGCAAGTATGACTTAACCCAAGGGATTCCTAGCAAAGGTAAAGATTAAGAAGGGGTTGCTATAACAGATCTCAGTATAAGAGGATGAGTCCAGTTGGTTCTAGACTCAAAGAGAAGATGGACCAGAGTGTCCAGTTACAGATCAGAGGATGTCTGGAGCACAAGAAACCAGATTGGAGAGAGTTCAAAGTGCAAGAAGACTGGATAGAGGGTGTTCAGTGTATTCTGGAGTGCAGTAAAACCAGATAAAGTACCAGATATGAAGCAGATAGTAAGAGATGAAGATGAAAATGAGTAGAGATGGTGAACTGAGCACCCCAATGACTACACAAAAGAGTCAAACGGAGGATACATTGAATAGTGGGACAAAAACCAATCAAACTCAGCTAACATTTAGTATTCTAAGTACAAGACTTTATAGTCTGGGCATACCCATGACTCAGGCACTGATGTAAATAAACTAGACAGCACACATGTGCTACTGTCGATGGTAACAAGGAGATGAAATGAGATAGAATCTAATCAGAATAAATGTGACAGTCTAAGTTGTGTCAAGGAAACCAAGTGAGCTGAGATGGAAACTAGAAGAAATGGCTAAATTCTGGTAGATGAAGCGGTGTAAATGAAGGCAAGTTAGTTCTAGCAACATGCCATGAGCTTATATAAGTAGAAGAGACAAAGATAAATGAGAAATAGCAGAAAAACCGGACTTAAAACCAGAAAATACCGGACTAAATACCAGACTGACCAGATTAAACCAGTGGACTAAATGGACTAAGATCACAAGCAGATTGACATGGAGCATAGAGGGATATCTTGAAGAATGATAGGGAATGCTGAAAGGACACAGAAATGGCTTCTGCAAACATAAGAAGCAGTCAGCTCCTATATTGTGTCTCTAAAAAGGAGCAGGTCAAACTGTTCTATATCCCAGGGACTGACAACCCCACAGATATGTTCACCAAGAACCTTGGGCAAGTTAAGTTCAAGAAGTTCAGATCCCAGCTTGGACTCATTATATACTTGCCAGCTACACCAGCCTAAGCAGAAGTCCACTCCTCTGATGGTATGCTTACTATCTGCATCCAGTACACAAAGCAGTGGAGGTGTTGATATATTTATCTTATCTTATTGTAGATTAGATTAGATCTGTTATTAGAGCTCCACTAGTATTATCTAATATCTGTGTATATAAACCTGGTCAGTAGCTCAATAACATTAAGTGCTTTTCTACCCACAATCACCTTCTAGTCTCTACTTCCTCTATCAAAGGTAAGATATCTAGAGGCTCTTTAGTTAGCCCTCAGTGCTACTCTACATGTTGACCAGATGTCCTGCAAGGGGTATGTTAGGCACATGCCAGATGTCAGTCACAACAATCTTGATGGTTGTTAATAGATTCTCTGAAGAAGTCATATTGATCTCTTGTCTTAAGACAAGCAGTGCCTTAGACATAGCACACCTATTTTTGGATCACATCTGGAAGCACCACAGTCTTCCTAAGACAGTCACTTTGGATCAAGGGCCACAGTTTGCCATGCAGATGATATGGGAAATTAACCAGTGACTTGACATCTCTTTGAAGCTTAGCACTTCATTTCATCCACAAATGGACAGACAAATGGAAGTAGTCAATAAAGAAGTTACAAAGTTCTTGAGGAACTATTGTGCAGATAAACAAGACAAATGGGCTAATTGGCTTGCCATTGCCTAGTTCTCCATTAATAATAGAAAACACAGCTCTCATGGCTGGACTCTGTTTGAGATCACAAAAACATTTCACCCAAGGATTGGTGTAGAACTGCTTTCTTCTTAGACCAATAGAGTGACAGCTGCTCAGGCTTTTGAGGAGAACAGGATGCAGACCTTTGAGCAGGTTCAGGATACATTGACAAAATCCCAGATAAAGATGAAGGCAAATGCAGACAAGTATCACAGTGCTGCTCTGGCATATGCCATTGATAATCAAGTCTGGCTTTCAACAGAAAACCTCTGCTTAACATGTGCCTCAAAGAAGCTATCTGAGAGGTGGCTCAGTCCATATATGATCATTGATCTGATTGAGACCAATGCAATAAAATTAAAACTCCCACATTCCATGAGAATTTACCCAGTTATTAGCAAAATGCTGATTTTACCACAGTGGACCACAGCCACCACATGCATTACAGCATTATTACAGCAACTTACATTAATGAAGTGATTATAGCATATCAGTGTCATAGCATGACAGGAGAACAGTACATGAGTGCTACAGTGCACTGCATGCTAATAGCATGAGCCTGTGCAAGACAGTGCAAGACATGTTAATACAGCTCAATATAATATAAGAATTTATTAGTCATTTGAATTAGTATAAATGCCATAGACTCAATTAACTCAATTGACCCATATAGATTGACATAGAAAACATAATTGGTATGCAACAAACACTTATATACTCATTCAGTGGAATGCACTATTTCACAGTCAAAGTTCATGAGAGTGGTCTTAAGTTGCTAGTCAGTAAATGGGTAGGATAGCAGATGAGAACTGATAGATACATATTACTAACAGTGTCATTGGATGGACAACACTGTTTGTGAGCCAAGGGGATGTCAGCCAAAGTGATCCCACTCTTATAAATTGTATTCTAAAGGTAGCTTCAGTTATATTCAGTTATATTCAATTTTTTTTATGCCAGAGCTGCCTGAAACTTGTGGAGCTTGCCAACTGCATCACTCTTGGTGAGTTGAGTAAGAATGAAGTCTTGCTCCAGTTGACAAACTTTACACTGAGCTCATGCAATGCAAAGAAAAAGAAGTACCTTATTCCTCTTGAAGTCATCATCACCATCACTACTGGTCTCATTCTTGTTGGTCTTTCAAAAGGGTATTGATGGACAGAATAGAGAATTTTCACATACCCCTATAGGATCTTGAGGGAGTGATAGCATCACTGCTGAAGGGAAGATGTCAGACATACTCAACTTTAAAGGCTGGTGAGTGTGGGTTGAAAGTGGTGTCACAAGTTGTGTGAATAATCTCCACTGCTGGATTGCTCCAACTGCTAGTGGTGTTTCTTTCACCAGACAGGAGCTCTGCTGTGTGGGTCTGTATTTGACAAGAGAGCCTAAAGCAGATTGGCTGGTATCTGATGAGAACAAGTTTTGGAAGTAGGCACTGGGTGTAGCAGAAATGGTGGAAATTGGAGAGTTTTATTGAAGTCTGAATGAGTAGCTTCCTACATGCTTCAATTTCTCCAAGTCATTCCCATTGTATGAGTCTGGGCTCCCAGGAATTGGAAGGGCCATTGAGTTCAAGGGGGAAAAAAGACTGTTAGTGGCAGAAGTCACGACTATAGTGGCTAAACAGTTGTTTTCACTCTGCCTCATACCTGCATGTTTGCTTTGCACCACTCCCTTTCAGATCCATTGTATGTTCTCTTTACCTTGTCCACCTTCACATGTCTTCAAGAGTAGCAATGCAGAATCTAATTCAGACAAGTCTCTTGATCTAAGATGTCCAGACTGGTATATATTCTTACTACCATCTTCACTGTGAGCAACCGGCACTCTTATATACAAGTATGAACTTAATGATCTGGGTGTGTCAGTAATCAGCATGCACTTCATGATGAATACTATATCCAGGACATAGAAATGCTGCAGTATGCCATCACCCCAGATCCCCTCTATCCACCACTCGTTCATCTGGTTTGCAGGAATCTCAGAGTGGGCAAGTGCAGACTTGGATTTGTTTGCATTTGCCGATTGTCACCCAGGGCATGTTCCAGCTTCAAGAATCATTACTAGTATAAGGTGCTCTCAAAAGTACAGACCAAGCTGAACACCATCTCAAAATCCATCACCAAGACCTTCGAACTGAATGCCTTCATCTCCAACCCAACACTTTCAATAAAGGGGCATATCATCAGTCCTGCCTTGCTCTTTGTAAAGGCTGAGGGCCCAAGGATGGAACCTATCTCTGATATCACCAAAAACCTCTTTTCAGTCTGAAAATGGTAGACTAAACAAGATGCATGGGGCCATTAAGGACTCCAACAAGCTGGTGGCCAGATATGTACAAGAAAGAGATTAAGATCATGGTCATCTTAGCCATATTCCTTCTAAAGGGTGCTGCTATCAACACTAAGCTGATCCTCCAGCAGTCACAGACTGCCTAACAAGTCAGGTCTCTCAAGGTGGTCAACAGGGTACGTGTCTTGCCACTGTCTGGATTGCTTTTTACTCACCATCATTCAGGTCAATCCCCCACCAATCACTGGGATTGTCATAGACTTTGGTGACAAGAGCATTGACCTCAGCATGTTGCCTTGCATCAACAAACTTAATAGCATCCTTCAAGATATGCTTCTTTGTGCAGTGGACTTTTCACATACTCATGCTTGTGTTAGAATCAATATAGCAGGTAATTGTTGGTTGTGATGCATGAGAGGCTCTTGAGGAGGGTGTGGTCTCAGCCTGAGATTATTGGCTGCCACCTGGTGGAATAGAATGGGCTGCTTTCTCCTCAATGTGTAATGTGGCAAAAATATATAGTATGCCTACACCAATACTCATGTAGTAAAAATATTTGTAAATCTGATCAGGTCCAGTATGCAGACATGAATATTGCACAGCTTACTTACAATGAGCTCTTGTAGTGTCAAGTTCAGTCTCACTCAGGCTGGTGGTACTTCTCCTTCATACATCTTCAACTTGATGCCCAATTGCCCTCAATGCTACAAATCCTTTGCAAGTGCCAAAAACATCACCTTTTACCTCACCCAGCCTAGATCCACCTGCCATGCAGGTTCTTTGTGCACAAGAGCTATTGTCCACATCTGAGATGACAGTATTGATGTGCCCAAGTCTGACATCCAATTCACTCAGTTTTCAAGTCCATAGCATGAAGAACCAGAACCTTCACACAAAGATTCTTTTATTGCCCTAGATGACCATGATCCTTATGCATACAACTCAGATGACTTGGATTCAGGACCAGAACCCAACCTGCTTGCAGTACAGGCATCACAACCTGAATTAGGTTGAATAGTTGATCAATACACAGGTGCTAGGAATACAGTGGACCATGAACAGACCTTCCTCCTGTGATTTGAACTGGATGGATACTCAAGTTATCACAAGTTAAACTTGCATTACCCATTTGTGACCTTCAAGGACTGGCAAATGGTAAAATTTCTTCTGACCTCATAACTCAGCATGAGACAAATTGACAACTTTATGTCTCTCAAAATGGTATGTGATTTGTCTTTAGGTTGATCCATTTCTGACATTTTCCACAGACAAAGACTTTTCCAGTTTTATTTCAGACTGCAATAGAACTATACTTGTGGGCAGAAATGCTTCCCTCAAGGCCGAGCTGGAAATTCAAGATTGTTCCCACCACACATCTGATGAAGCACCTCATATATTTCTATTACTGCAACTCTCTTGATTGTGTGGAGGCATTATTCAACCACCTGCTATTCATGTGAGTAATAAATTTTCCCTCTTACTATTTATACACCACTGCAGAATGGACTGTATGACTGTATAGTGAGTGGATAAGTAGTTACAGGGCATGAAAAATGCAGGTATGGTCTACTATCCTATCTTTATTTAGGGAGCTGATACCATTTCTTCTCCCAGTCACAGATAGCTGATGGCAGAACACTCTGTGGCATTATCCTTTTCTCTAACAAGACGAATATCACCAAAGTCTATGGTGGTAAACTCACACACCAATTACTCATCAGCCTTGCCAATATCAAAGCAAAGGTTTGCAACAAGGCTTTGTCACATGCATTTCTTCTACTTGCCCTGATTCCAATACCTAAGTTCTTGCACCATTCAAAGCAGATCTGCTTCATTCTAGAAGCATGTCTATTCCACCAATGTCTTGACCTTGTTCTCAAACCCCTTAAGACATTGGAAAAACTAGGCAAGATGATGTCTGATCCTGCAGGAAGCCTCCACTATTGTTTCACACCACTTATTTCTTACATTGCTGATTTATTCAAGGCAGCCATGATAGCCTGTGTATGAGGACTCATGTTCCTGGTCACTCTAGCAAAGTTTGACCAATTTGGGAATTCAAATTCATATCAAACTCAAATGGGCATCCTCACTTTGACATAGCTTCAATCTCTTGAGACAAACCCTGAACATGTAGAGGAGTACTTTTCTGAATGTGAACAATATTGCCTTAATGGCATCTCTCATCCTTTTTTCCATAACTGGCCACTTTCTTGTTCTTTGCAATTCCTGACTCCTGAGTGTCTGTACTATTGGCACCACTTTTTCTGGGATCACAACTTGCATTGGTGCACCAAGACTCTTGGTGCTTCCAAATTAGATTTCCATTTCTCTGTACTTCCTCAGATTACTGGCCTTTGCCATTTTAACGAGGATGTTGTTACACTTTCAACTGAATAGGTCTAAGTGCAGACTTGGACTGAGAGCTTCAGGTCAAGGCCAGAGATATTTTAAGAATTACTCTTTCAGGGAGCAGGTCAATGAAGCTAAGGTTTTGGCTCCAGAGATGTCTATTCCAAGTAGACTAAGCTTGAAGTTACATGGGAGCATAGCTCAGAATATATACTGTTCACAACAAGACTGAAGGCAGGGAGAAACTAAGGGGAAATACCAGTGTGAAACTAGATCAATAGATCAATCATTGGATCAAAAAGAAAAAGGCAGAGAACACAGGAAAAGATAATAGTCAGGGGAAATATTATGATGGCAAAAAAGAAACCTAATGAGTGCCATCAATGTGGAGATCAGTGTCCAGGTAACAAGAGAAGATATTAGAAAGTGGATAAGTGGGGATGGCTATGGATAGAGGACATAGAGTGTAAGGTCCAGTAAAGGAAAAGGACAAGAATAGGTAAGCCAACAAAGAAGAATCATAATAGCACTGGCATTAGTTGTACCAAAAACAATCAGATAGTGAGAGCATTGAATGCATCATTGGATGGCAGCATATCAGTCTGGCCTGAAAATTTGAGATGCACAATTACAGATGAAAAAGTTCAGCTCAACAAATTACAAATCACACTGGCATGTTTTTGAGACAGTTGTGCAGGTCTTTGATTAGAGAATACACAGCATTTGGTCACATGCATATATATATATATGGCAGGTAATCAAATTCTTAGGCCTTCAAAAATCTATCTTATTGAATTATTTTTTTTTGCAAAAATCTGTCTTACAGATCTTTTTACATCATGAAAAGAAGCATTTTTACAATAGAAAAAATATTAGGGATTTTTCTATGGGCTGCTAACTATTTTGCACAAAGTTGGTGACCTCTAAGTGATTGGCACCATAACTTATTTCTTATTATAGCACAATCCAAATGTTATTGGAGATAAAGCCCTTGCTGTACTGGATGTTACAGGGGCATAGTGAGAAGTTTGTCATGCCAAGCAGGCACTAGCCAAATCTCTTGCTGATCAACACACAGCTGTCACCAAACTGCACCACTTACAAGCCAGAGAGAATCAGGCCATCCTGGAGTTATCCTGCAAGAAATTATCGTAGTTACCATAAGGCCTCTTGTAGGATATATGGTAGCTAAAATCTCTCACTTACCTGTGCGCATTTTTGGATTATATAAGCAACCTTAAAGTAGATATCTTGCAATA
Source organism: Phylloporus cf. nigrescens (assembly GCA_038094575.1). Taxonomy (NCBI): domain Eukaryota; kingdom Fungi; phylum Basidiomycota; class Agaricomycetes; order Boletales; family Boletaceae; genus Phylloporus; species Phylloporus cf. nigrescens. Next base: position 10,837 of record JBBPTW010000492.1, read on the forward strand.
TTTCTGTACTCATTTTGCAATACAATACTATGCTTGAAAATGATTACATAGTCAGCTTGAGAGCATAGCCACTACTCCCACTACATACCACATATCCGTATTTGAACACATATGTCAGTATATATTAAAAATCCAAAACATATACACCACCATATCCAATAGATAGATCTCTTCCTAGACTAGATATCATACTTTTAAACATGTATTAAAACACTATCCTAGCAGCCTGGAGTGTGGAAATCAATCCATAAAGAGTAGAAGAACATATGCCTTTTACCTTTAAATTCCCAAAAAGTGGCCCACTCCCATGGTCTCTAAAATTGATTATAATATAGCTAGTATATGTACCTACATATCTCCAACCTCTCAGAGTGTCATGGCCCTTCCTTTGAAGTCAGTGAATAAATATACTATATTTTACTATATATCCTAAGGTGGTTAATCACTTTTATATACTTTAGGGCAACTAGTAGGCCATTTAGAATATATGGGCCATTATATTTCCATGTTTGTGAAATGTCCTGTTGTGAATTGAGTGTGGTAGAGCATAAATAACATATGGAATGTGTGGGAAAAGTGTTCATACTTTAGGAGATTTGCAAAAACATATCAGAAACACTATAATTCAAGACTTAGATGGTAGTAGAAATCATCATGGATCATTCTGTAACTATTCTGGCCTATGTTTCTAGTCTCTATTGTATTAGATTACCCAAAAAGCAAAATTATCAGAGTAGTACCATTAGTCACTAGATGCAGCTACAAATCTACTCTATACAATTTCGCTTTTTTTAAGTACATTAACATTACATATCACTAGGCACACAGTCTAGAATACCTGTATGACAGTTCTGAATGGTTGTACAATAATTCTTATTGTGATTCCAAACTGGTAATGTCATGTTCTTGCTATGTTTTGTAGTAAATCTCCTATCAATTTCGCTTTTTTTGACTATTTTAGCTGTTGTAATACTATGTAGCACTAGGAACATAGGCCAGAATGTTTACAGAATGATCCATGATGATTTCTACTACCATCTAAGTCTTGAATTGTAGTGTTTCTGATATGTTTTTGCAAATCTCCTAAAGTGTGAACACTTTTTTCATGCATTCTATATGTTATTTATGCTCTACCACACTCAATTCACAACAGGACATTTCACAAACATGGAAATATGATGGCCCATATATCCTAAATGGCCTACTAGTTGCCCTGGAGTATATAAAAGTGGCTCAAAAAAGTATCCCAATGTTGGATGATTTTGAAAAGAGCAGTGAATAGTGAAAGATAGGAAACAAATAAGACCAAACAATTGCAGAATAGTAGAAAGTATATACTCTTGGCATTCTAACACCGCTTAAATCATGTGGTTTGGTTGTCATGACACTAAAATATAGCCAATTCAAAATGGTATGTTATTGGAACACTTATTTGAGTATTATTACTATTTTATAGTTTATAGTCAAGGCAATATATACCTGGCTTTATTTGCTTATATAACTAATGATATGCATGTAAACATCATTTCTGAGTTTGAAATGCTGACATACACATTGATTTCCATCCATTATTACCATTTATTAATATAATATACTAATATTCTATTCTAGCTTGACATTGGTTTTTTTTTTATGGTCCAATTATCTCCACATTGGTTATTTATAATCAGAACACATTCAAATATCATATCCAATCACTTTACAATGTGGATCAATGCAATAGAGGTCAGCAACCTATACTTTTCTTCCTTAGCTACTAGTATACCATTTTTTTAATTGTCTGCTACTAGTTAAGAAGTGATATTTGGTCAAAGATATCTTTGTATTATATTGGTCATTAATCTTCCATTGTAACCCCATGAATTAATATATCATAAAAAATCCTACAAAGGTCACAATTAGATAACAATATTATCTATGTTTCCTAAAATGTTAGAAAGTCTACTTGAACTTGTCAATACTTATGGGAATGGAATGCTAGATGGTTGTAATATTATTTCACAGCTTATAAGGGTCAGCCTCCATCAAATGGTTACTAAATATGAAGGCAACAGGACTTCTAGAGACATCTATTATTATTATATATTCAAATATCATTAATTTTTATTAGCTTTAAAAGATGTTATGGGCTGATATATGATGATATATCCTATAATACAGATATATCTATCTAGAATAACTTATGGCTAATGTAGAACAAAGATATCTTTGATCAAATATTACTCCTTGGCTTGTAGCAGACAATTAAAAAAATGGTATACTAGTAGCTAAGGAAGA
>JBBPTW010000493.1:0-13096 GCA_038094575.1 Phylloporus cf. nigrescens
GTTCAGACCCGGTGTTTCTTACTGGCTTGTTCACCATGACAATAAATTTGTTGGGAGGGATTAACAATGTACTACACACGCATGAGAGCTCATAAAATATCCCCAAGGTGGTACTTCTAAAAATCACCACACCTTATAAATACAACATCAGAACAGGTGAATCACTACCCAGACGACTGGACAAACAACCGACCAGGGAATGGGGTAGATATAAAAGCATTTTGATGAAGCTTCACGTTGGCTATACAATTATGGTGGGCTTGCGAGCGCACCTTGACCTTCTTGGCGAAGGACTTTAGCCTCTTCGAGATCCCTTGCGGCACCAAACTTGCGATAGCGAGTGGAGAGGTTGTTTGCAAGGTCGTTAAGACGCAGTCCACGATCAGTGTGGCCCTGAGGGGACAGCTCGAGACATTCTCGGCCGAGAACGATGGCTTCTTCAAGGTCCCGAACAGCACCAAACTTGCGATAGCGTGCAGAGAGATCAACCCCAAGTGCGTTCAGGGATAACGCACGGTCAGAGTGGCCTTGTGGGCGCAGCTCGAGACATTCTCGATGGAGGACAATCGCCTCCTCGAGATCCCCGACAGCACCAAACTTGCGATAGCGCATAGAGAGACGAACTGCAAGGTTATACAGATGCAGTCCACGATCAGAGTGGCCCTGAGGGGACAGCTCGAGACATTCTCGGCCGAGAACGATGGCTTCTTCAAGGTCCCGAACAGCACCAAACTTGCGATAGCGTGCAGAGAGATCCACCCCAAGGTCGTTCAGATACAACCCACGAAGAGGGTACCCCCGGGGAGACAATGTGAGACATTCTCGACCGAGAATGATGGCCTCCTGAAGGTCCTGGACGCCACCAAACTTGCGATAGCGGGAGGAGAGACTGACTGCACGGCGGTTCAAATGTAGCGCATGAATGAAGTGGCCTCCAAAACGTAGTGGTTTTCCCACAAGGCCAATCACCTCATTGATCCGTCTTGCCGGTGAACGCAGCCGCTCAACTAGCAAGTGTCTTAATTCTCTTCTCTCGCACCAGTCAGGCTGCAATGCATACCTATCGAATCCATAGTATCCAGTGAAACTCGCTCCAACTTGTAAATGGATGTTTGAGCGTGCGTGGGTTGCTGTAATTCCTGCAAGCACGATTATCCCTTTGTCCTGCTAAGTAATGAAAAGATGTGACTACCTTTCGTTTCGCCCTTGCTTGTTGAACCGGTTTGACGTGGTGGTTCGTGATAGCAATGCTGTAGACGCACATCAAGGGGCCCCTGCACATGTTTGATTGCAGCCTCACAACACATGGGCTTTCAAACAGGAGCTGTATGTCGGAGATCCCCGTTCATTTCTGTTCATTTCATTGCAGTTATCCACGTGCTGTAACGTCTTGCCTACAGCTTGCATGGTCATTGAGACAACTGGCCAGGAAAAGCACACAGGTGATCACGTACCCAATCATTTCGTTTATCGTCAATCTCTTCCAGTCCTGGAGAAGTAACAACGCTGGACCGGCGGATGGCGCCTAATGGATTGGGTCAGACAGTGTGGCGGGACAACCGGAGTACTTTTTCATTCAGGTGGCAGGCATGGTTCAAGTGATGGAAAGGTGTGGAGCGAGGTGTGGCCCCGAAATGAGAAATCCAAATGGCACGAGCTCATGATGAAGGCTGCATGACCAGTGTCGTTCCTGACAATGAGCTTCGTACAATGAGAGAGTTTGCAGCATGGGAATATCCGAGTATCATTCAGCATCGAAAGCGCTTCTCCCCCACCGCGATCAGAATGCCCACGTTATTATGATGCAACAGGCGCACATATATTCCCACCGCGTTTTCTGACCTCGCCGCGCGCCGCGCTGTGGTCCTACCCCGCCGCACTTCACAAAATTCCTCGCCGCGCTGCTGCCTGATCCTAGTGACATAGACCCATGTAACTAGTACCTTCTAGTCACTATCTCAGACGTCCAAGCATCATCAGGCACATGATTAACACGAAAACTCGTTATGTATTCAGCATGATGAACGGTACATGATGTGCAGGTAGTTCATTAAAGAAGCTTCCGAATGTCAGAATATTTGGGTGCGGAGAATTGTAAGCCATGACCATCATGACTTTGGTTCCAGAGGCTAGAGATTGGCTGAGTGCGCCGGTCCCAGAGAAGCTCATCAGCCCGGCTCACTGCAACAATGAAGGGAGGGGGGGAAATGTCGTATATAGGGTATGACACAGAATTATGAGTGGATTGGAGAGAAGACGTCCCAGGCTCAGTGCGAGGCTGTAAGACTAAGCTTGATCCAAGAGACCGAGGCGGAATAGCTCCGGCAGATGCTATGCTAGTAATTAGTTACTGGCACATCACGATCGCATGAGTTGGACATACCATCCTTGACTTTCTTGGGAACAAAAGACGACGGCGATTCTGGGGAATTTAAGCAGCGAGATCTTTTTCCTGTTTCAGAACATCATTGTGAGCCTTGGTTGCCAGTGCGTGATCGTTGTCAAAGAAAAAAAAAACTCACCATAGTGTCGAGGAGGTGTCTTCATGCTCACGAGCGGCCCCTTCCCTTTCCTAGCCTGCCGGGGTGCAGGCGGGGAGTGGTCGTCGGCGTCCACGTGGTCAACAAGATCGAGCACTTGCATCGGGCTCGAGAGCTTATCGTCTCCGTAAGCGTATTGGCCAGCAACGCTGTCACTGTCAGAGAGCTCGACTACGTCCTTGCTGGTACTGTCACCTATCTCGTCGTCAGGATCGGAGTCGGAACCGATAACCATAGGCTGGGTGTTCCAGGAGTTGTAGACCTCATCTGAAACTGATTTCCTGGTAACTACATAATGCATAAAAAAGGTGGGCATAAGTGAGAGTGTACAACGTACCAAACCAAAGCTGGCTATCAGGAATGCCTGCCTTACTCCGGCCCTTGTTCTTATTGAGGGTGCTTCCATTGGGCCAGACAACCTCAACAATAGAGAAAAACTGCCCTTGTCGAATAATGAGGCGCCAATCCGGAGGCTTGGAGATGTCAAGAGCATGTGCCGAGTTCCTTGAACCAATATGCTTGAAGACATGGGGAAACCAGTTATCGCGCAGACGCTGGTCAATCTCTGCAAAAGTCCACAAGCAGTCAATGGGGATACCCTGTTCCAGGCTTTCAGCAGTGAAATAACAGCCGCGATTCCTCATGGCCTGAACACCGCTGGCATATGTCTTGCCATTGGGTGCCTTCGTTTGTCGTAGGCCACCATTTTGCTGCAGACTAATGTTGTCATGCTGCACCAGCAGGAGGAAAAGGATACGTACATCAAGACCACAGACAATGATTCCAATTGAATAAACATGAAAGACTGTCCTGGTAGGTTGAGACGCAGTGCGCCCTGTTGCAGAACGACCCTGGAGTTGGAGATGTCACTACCACGACTCAGAAGTCAAAGTGAAAAAATGCTACTTTGCGAACCTGCCCACCAGTGGTCTTCTTCACCAAATTGAACTGGTTGAACTGCCGTCTAGACGATAATGCCGCAAGCACCTCTGATCTGGCGTTGCCAGCTTGGAGTGACGTTGGTAAGCTGGAGGGTTGCGGGCCTGGTGGCAAATCTCCCCCAGGCCAATGACGCGAAGCATTCTGGAAGATATCACGAAACACTGTAGGAGCTGGTTGACTGGAATTGCCAATGGTAGAGTCCCATTGGGAGGGAGTGGGCGGATGAGCAGGTGGCGGATTAGGTGGACTAAATTTGGACATCATTGCACCCGGGTGCAAGCTGATTCCATGCCTACACTCCCAACATATGGCAGTCTTGGCGTCGGGCTGAGGGAGGAAGTCCCTGCAAGGACAGTGGTCGTCCTGACACGGAAACCGAGCCACTGCCATGAGTCACTGTGTGAGGCGAAGATATCGAACCACAAGTTGGAGGATGAAGGACAGGCACTGGGGGAAGCTTGGGGAAAGCCAGAACCCAATGACAACAAATTCAAGGGTAGAATTATATACGATGTATCACGATGAAATATTCAAAACGTAGAGTAAACAGAATATAGCCTGGCACCAAATCTGTGTGCAATCGTACCAAATGGGTTCTGCAAGTGAAATGTCAATCTGACGAGTGGCTCGCCATCCAACAGAAATTGTTTCAAATGCCTGTGCCCTTTCCAGCTCAAGGTTAAACCCATCGGGAATAATATTGCGTGAAATGACATCCTGCAACATCGTGAAATATACTGTCTCGTCCTTGACACTTGTGAAGGGACTTCGGTGGGATGGCACCTGGACTGCCTCATGGTGTACCTGCTGCCGTTGCTGAGAATCGATGCGATCCTCCAGATCATTGCCATTGCCTTCTTCATCGGCTGGATGCCCCGCACCGGTCTGGTACTCTTTCCGCAAATTGAGTTCTCTGTGTATGTCATAAAACTGATTAATGAGATCGGGATGAACATCTGGGCAGTCATCATCATACACGCCAAAGCATGTTTGTCCCAGGAAGCGAAGGTCCTTGAATAGGATCAGAGAATGTTCAGGTAGATAGAGCTATAATACGCTTACTTTCGGACTCTTATTGTTTGTGTCAGGACCCCATATTGGATAACAGTTCCACTCCTGCTGAAAGTTATAGCAGTCTGCATTAATTGCATCAAGGAAGAGCATGTGCAACAACCATAGGTGGTGGGGATTACTCGGATCGAGCATGTACAGCCTTTCTAGCCGAGTGAAAAAAGCACACCAGGGCCGGGTGAACTGCGTTCCAACTTCAACCCACACCCGTTCAATTTGTGAGTTGTGTGATGATCTAATATGTATAGTTAGCATCCATGTGACACCAACGGCTAAGAAGGTTTACTTACGAGCCCCACATAAATGAAGCCTGACGGAGACCTTTTTCCATGACCATATACGTGGCGACATCAATATTCTCACCGCCTCTGTCTCCCCTGACCCTTGATGGCATCCCATACTCTCTAACGGTATGCTTGAACAAGTTGAGAACAGTCATGGAATGGTTATTGTCGCTTGCACGTAGCGCAGTGATCTGAGTAGACAGTACTTCAAGTTAGCTCAATAACTTGACTATCAGCGTGTAATATGTGTACATACTGTGCGACAAAAGCCATCAATTACCCCATGGATTACAATACCCCACCGAATCAATTTATGGTGGCCATCAATATGCCAAAGAGCGTTTGGGCGTTTTACATAGTACTTGCGCCGTCTCTTGATTTTGCGGCTGCGGAGTACTTGTCCTATTTGATCAACCCGACGTAAGGATTGTGATATGCGGCGGTACTGGATCCGATAACCATGACGCCGTAAAAAACCGACAGCATATCGTATACCAGAGTCTGGATGCTGGGCTTTGAATTGAGTAATAAGTTGATCAAGTTGAGCGTTAGTCAATGAAGAATACTTTCGCTCAATGCCATTACGTCTCATGCAGAGGCGAAGGGTATTTCGGTGTACACCTAAAGTCTTGGCAAGCTCCGAGAATTTGATTTGACAGGATGCTGAGACCGCCTCATGGAGAAAAGCTGGATCGATGATTTTCCTAGGCTGACCATGTTTTCCGGTATGAAGGAGGCTGACTGGCTGCGGAATTGTTACATTATGATCCACCCTATTATCCATGAAATCCCATTATGGTGAGAGGTTCACTACTACTCACCGGTTGCAGATGTTATCATAAAAGATCAAGAGGGCACCAAACAGATGACCCAAGAGTCTTGTCATGTTTTCTAGCCATGCCATGAGTTCTGATGAGGCAGATGTCATCACTTCAATGAGTGGGAGTGCATCATTTTCGATGGAGTTAAGATGGTACAAAATTTGCAGAGGATCGGTCTCCTCTTGTTCTAATATCCGGATGGCCCGTCGGTAGATGTTGCTGACAATGTCATGAGCCCGCGAGAAATCAGGCGACTGTCCTCCAGTGGGGCAGAGAGGCAGCTCTGGTACTATGGCAGCTGTCATTGACCGAGCATGAAATCAGCTTACTTGACAATTTTCCTGCACCCCCATAAATTGTGGGAAATTCCAGCGGGCTTACTGGGACGTGGTTGCTTTTTCTCGGGTACTGGGTGGGCTGATTGCCCCACATCCCAATATTAGTCCCAGCAACGGGTACAGCCATTGTTGGGCACCTATGTTCCATACTGATTGGGCGGCATTCCATACTGTTTTTCATTCTATGCTCTGGCACTCAGTTAGTATATGGCACAGGGATTCTACTGGAGCGTTACACATTGCGCATTCTGCCCATTCCTCGGCACTAGTTTTTGGCGTGACATGGGTGTGACTGTGCGAAAAAATGCGTCCAACGCCTTTCATCCTCACCATTAGTCTACCACTCTATCATGGACCTAGCACAATCGTCAGCTCCCGAAATTCCAAGGCGGCATCCTTCCTACTACTTCATGAAGGGTACCCACATATTCTGTGTAAGTTTCGCGTTCATCTGGGGTTATATACTCAATATTGCATGCTGGCAGGTTGAAAATACACTCTATAAGCTGCATGACGAGATACTCGCAACACACTCTGAGCATTTCCAGGATATGTTTTCTCTCCCTGTGGCATCTTCTCCTGATCCTTCATCACAAGGCTGTGTGACTAGGGAAGGAGACAGCGACGCAAATCCTATCTTCTTGGTTGATGAGTGGGCCGACGTTTTTAATATATTTCTCCACAGAATCTATGGCCAGTAAGTCATTCACACCGTGTCTTTCTACGGTTTAACCATCTAGATAGTGGTCGCAACTCCCTTGATCGGTATTCCCACAAAGAGCTGCGGGACTTCATCGAATTCACACAGAAGTTCCGTTGCAATGCGCTCCGGGAATTTGCCATCGATCAAGTCTGGAGTTCTCGATTCCGCTATCACCCTGCTGAACTCATCCAGCTGAGTTGTGTGTATCACATGGAGAAGAGTTTCCGGTGGAGTTTTGAACGCCTTATGGACATACCGCTCAAGGAGATTAGCAAAGCGCACCGCATAATGATGGGAGACAATGTCTTCGTCGCCCTCGTATACTCAAAGTCCATTCTCGATGAGCATCGTCACCTCATCGCTGCAGAACCGCCTGCCATCTTGTCACATACCGATGACTGCAAAGATCCAGCAGGGTGTCAGAGTGATTGGCATGCGGTCTGGTGGAATGGAATGGGTCGCTTTCTACTTGACGGTAGAAACCCATTACCATATCATGATGCTGTTGAACGCTTCAAGGAGATGAGGTTTGGACGGATGAGTGCTGGCTGTCAAGCGCGCATGTTTGGCATCGTTGACCTTGGAGTTGGTTTCAAGTATGCTGACACATTCATTACGGATGTGTGCCATGGACTTGTAGATGACCTATCCATCCATCAGACTTCCGATGTTAACTAGTCCTATACCAATATGATACTGCCCCCCGTGCGTTGACCTACATGCTTGCCACAGCCGCTCAGCTAAATTTTGCATTCATACGTGTCACTACAATCATGTCGCAGAAACCTGTGAAGTTTTATGTATCTGTACGGATTGATTAACCCGCTCCCATAGTAGAGTAGTATTGTTACTTGTACGTAGTATCACTGTGATATAATCAGTCTGGGTCCATGGAAAACATGATTGACTTGCAATCTCGAAGTGGCTAAGTACATGGTCTATGTAGCAGGGTGGGTATGCAGCACGAGGAATTTTGTGAAGTGTGGCGGGGTAGGATCACAGCGCGGCGCACGGCGAGGTCAGAAAACGCGGTGGGAATATATGTGCGCCTGTTGCATCATACTTTCAGTCCTCCCACCTCGCCTGTCTGCGACGGGTCCTCAGCCAATGGCTTTCGTCGCTCATTCCGCCATTCCTTTCGGCACACACTTCCCCTCAGTCATCAGCTCCAGTTCCACACCCTCAGCGGCAGTCCTCCCATGGCAGACCCAAACCGTGAGGATCCCCCCAACTACGACGCCCCTGTATGGCTTCCTCTGCGCGAGGCAGTTATCGCCCAGCATGGCATAAACCAGGAGCAAGCCGTAAACTTTCTGCTCGAGCTCTGGCAAGAGGACCACGAATGCCGCATTGCCATCTGGGACCGCGAGCAGGAGGAAAGGCTACGGGATGAACAGGATCGGCGCAACAGGAACCCCCAGCGGGGCAGGCCAGCTTGGCACATCGAGCGAGACGATCCCGCGGACCCCAACCAGCAGCAGGGCCACGGCAGGCAAGATCGCAACCCCAGCCCACAGGCCCAAGACAACCCAGATGCCGGCGACCAGAACCAGCCCAGGCAGCCCAACCCCGACCAAGCTGACGCGGACAAGAAGAAATCAAAGCTCAACGACTTCACCTCTGGGAGAGCCTCCCCCAGCGTCCTCATTGACCGTCCTGCCCAGTATGTGTTACAAAGGATCGCTGCGTTTGAGTTTGTCGAGCTATGGTATTTCTCACCCGAAGGCTGCCGCGACGCTGCCCAACACCTTCGCTCTGACCTTGATGACTCCCTTGGCATCACCCATTTGAATGACATTCTCACACTGCGCCCAATCGCCTCCGCCAAAGCCTCCCGCAATGCCCGCTCCGACAAAGAACTCTCCTTCGGCGAGTTCTTGCAAGCTTGCACCTCCTTTCTCCACTACATCCAGCAAGCATCCTGGCCTGAGAAGCACATCAAAGCGCTAGGCCTATTCTTCTGGAACCTCGAAAGCCACCCCCATCGTCGCACATCAAACGGGGACCTCGTCGTCCTCACCTACGCTGCCCACATTCGGCGCCTATGGCATGACGAACTAAAGTTGAAAACAGAAGACATATTTGACATATCAGTGATCAATGACAACCTGATGAACTCCATCGCGTTTGACATGAGCGACGCCGTCCAAAGTCGTATCTCCCACAGGTAAGAAACCCCTACCCCTCTCATGGCTGCTCACCCCCACTCACCACACCTCTCTCCCCTCCCGTCCCACTCGTGTGCCACTGCGCCGCGTCCTTCCCCTCAACCTACACCCCCACTGCTCTTGTGCACCGGTGCTGTGGACCTTTCCCCACTGTTGTTGCACCCACCCTTTATGGCCAGCGCCGTCTGCACCCACCGTCGCCCCCCCACACACCAGTGTCGCGGTCCCATCCCCACCGTCGTTGCCCTTCCCTCCCTGGCCAGCGTTGTCACATCCGCCATTGCCCCCCACCTCGCCTGCCCGTCCCCATGACCAGGTTCGAGTCCTTGCTGGACACTACCCCGTCCTCACCCCCTCGGTCATGGCGCATGCGCCGCGTACCTGTGCTCCCCGACCCCACCCCTGGGCAGCGTCGCAACTCGAGATCCGCTTCCCTGACACCCTGGTTTCGCTCCCGCCAATCTCCCCTACCGCGCAAGGGAAAGGCTCCCCCAGCTGAAAGCTCAGACAACCCGCACCACGGCGCCAAATCCGCCTGCCCCATCTGCCTCGGCTGACACCCACACCACATCCAAGAATGCAACGAGCCGCTCCTCTGGGACAGTACCACACCAGCCTTCGCACGCCACGCCTCCACCGGGTGCCTCATTGATGGCACTGGGAACACCCTATGCAGCGACTGGCAGCGCGCCAGTAGCTGCATCCTCACTCACTCCGCTGCCAAGCACCTCTGCTCCGGATGTGGCAAAGCAGATCATGGCGCTCAACAATGCCCGCGTGCACAGAGGTGCCCAGGTGCTAACGCCATATAAGCCCGATGCCTGGCTACAGGCGCTGGCCACCTCTGGCCTAATACATAGGTATCCAAATGTATATAATGGCCTCCGCCACGGTTTCATACCTGGCCTCCCGGACCTCCCACAAACATACACCCCACCTAATAGCCCCTCTATCAAGCAATTCCAGCACATATTTGATGAAATCGTGCACAAAGAGTTCAGCAGGGAGTGCTGGCTCAGTCCATTTTCCCAGGAAGCCATCGAGGGTGCCCTAGGGCCATTCCAAACATCCCCCCTGTCATTAGTACCCAAGCTGGGCAAACCGGATAAATACCGATTAGTTCAGAACCTCTCCTTCCCGTACAACGCCGACCCCGTACTGTCCATTAATTCGTACACCAACCCAAACCTCTTCCCCTCCTCGTACAGTACATTCCCCATAGTATCTCTCCTTCTATCCTCTCTACCCCCTGGCTCCCAAGGAGCGGTCCGTGATGTTGCTGAGGCATACTGCACTGTGCCCCTCCACCCGTCGCAATGGCATGCCCTAGTAGTGAGATTATCTAAAGAACAATTTGCAATAGACACCTCGTTATGCTTCAGCTTTGCCGACTCTGGTGGCCTATATGGCTCCATTGGTGGCGCTGGGGTTGACATCATGAGATCCCATGGCATTAGTCCTATTCTGCGATGGGTAGATGATCACCTATTCATTCGCATCCTCCATTGCCACCTCGCTGAATACAATGAGCACCGAGCTATGACCGCTGCATCAATTGCTGATCTTGGTGGCCCAACCACCAAGGGTGGCAGAACCTGGTTCAGCGAGGCCCCCCTCCCAGATGGCTCCACTGCTGAGCACGACGAGGACTTCCAGTTCCCACTACAAGATCACTTGAACCCACTCTCATCCCCCGAGAGCCAGCCGTTCGCGTACTCACTGCGAGACATCGACGCAGTCTCTGCCCACCTCGACATCCCATGGGAAGTATCCAAGGACATCCCCTTTACCTACACCCCTACCTTCATCGGCTTCGTTTGGGACCTCCGTGAACACACTGTCGTCCTCTCTGAGCCCAAACGTGTCAAATACATCACCACCATCGACAGCTGGTCACTCTCCCGCACCCACTCACTGCCGGACGTACAGAAACTGCATGGAAAGCTCGTCCACGCTTCCCTCACAATCCTGGAAGGTCGACCGTACATCGCTCACCTTGAGAGCATGCTCAGCATCTTCGGAGACACCCCATTCAAGCCCTGCACCCCCCCTCGCGGCACAGACGAGGACATCATGTGGTGGCACGTGAAACTCACCTCGCCCCCCCCACCCATTCCCCTTCCCACACCCACCAACATCCTCGAACTCAACGCCTTCTCGGACGCAAGCACCTCCTTCGGCATCGGGATCATCTTCAATGGACGTTGGCACGCATGGAAACTCCAGCCCAAATGGCCATCCAATGGCCGGGATATTGGGTGGGCAGAGGCCACCGCCCTTAAACTCCTCATGTACGCAGCAATCGACTTCACCCCCCCTCGCTCCCACTTTCGAGTTCATGTGGACAACCAAGGAGTCGTTGAAGCGTGGAAACGAGGTTGCAGCCGCAACCCCCCCACCAACAACGTTTTCAAGCGCATTCACGCCACCCTGGCTCCTCACCAGTGTACCCTCCACGTCCAATACATCCACAGCGCCAACAACCTCACGGATCCCATATCCTGAGGCGTTTATCCCCCCATCCACCTCGCCCTCCCAAGCATCAGGCTGCTGACAGCCCTCATCCCCCTCATCTTCGACACCACACACTCTTAGCGCACACGAGAACGCGAGGCAAACTCCCTCGCGCATGCCACGGATCCTAAAGGTTGTAAAAGCCCTGGTTCCCGCTGCACGTCACATCATCGCCCTCACACCCATGACCGTCCATCTCACCACAGCAGCCGTCACCAACACCCCTGGCCTTTGCCCTGCATGTGCAGCACGAGACCGCCTACGCCTTTGGAAACCTGCAAGCCCACACACCACCGCGCCCCCTTTATCAGAGGAGGACACTGAGTGAATCTATGGGGTAATCGCGAATGCATGGTCCCCCACCACCCGTGAGACCTACAGCTCAGGCCTCCTGGCTTTCCATGCCTTCTGTGATGCAAAAAACCTACCCGAAAAGAACCGGGCCCCCGCCAAGCCAGACATAGTCGCAATCTTCATCGCATCCATGGCTGGGCTATACACACCCTCCACAATCTCCAACTACGTATGCAGCGTGCGTGTGTGGCACATCATCCACAACATCCCCTGGTCCCTCAACGAGGCGGAGGTCAATGCCCTTCTAAAGGCCTCGAAGACGCTCGCCCCTCCCTCCTCCAAGCGATCACCCTGCGAACCCTACACTGTCAACATCATAGTCGCCCTGCGTATGCACATCAACACCCAATTGCACTTGGGGGCCGCCGTCTTCGCCTGTCTCACCACCACCTTCTTCGCTACGGCCCAGATCGGGGAGTTCACGATCCCTAACCTCCATGCATTCGACCCCCTTGCCCACATCACCTGTGCGCACATCACCCACCAGTGCAACCATCAGGGCCTCCCAGTCACCAACTTCTGCTTACCCCATACCAAAACGGCACCGCTCAGCAAAGATGTTTCATGGGCCCCTCAGGAAGGACCGGTGGACCCTCATCATGCCCTCAAGGAACACTTCCACATCAACAACCCACCTGCAGATGGCCCTCTCTTTGCGTACCGTTTACCAACCGGTCAGTACAAACCTCTTATCCGACACACATTCCTAAAAGCGCTGGACAACACATTCAAAGCAGCCAACCGCTCCCCGCTGAAAGGGCACGGCATACGCATCGGGTCGACACTCAAGTACCTTCTCCACAACGTGCCTTTCGACGTCGTCCAAGTCAAAGGCAGATGGGCCAGCAATGCCTTCCTAGTCTACCTCAGGTGTCACGCCCAAATCCTTGCCCCTTACCTGCAAGCCGTCCCACACCTCCATCAAAACTTCCTCCGCTTCACCCTCCCTCCCGTACACGGGTGAATTGAGTATGTCACACCTCATAGTCGCCCTCCTACCACGTGGGCAAGCGGCACCCGCTGCTCGCGTCAGTCTCTCCCTCCTAGACCCAGGGATCGCAGCTCACACCTTTCCCACCAGGGCTTCTCCGTCTGGGGCCGGAATGCGCTGCACGCATTCGCCCACACTCCCGTCTCTCCTAGTATACCTGTCCCGCATTGCTATGTACTTGAGTGACACACCTTACATAGCAATACATCTGATCCCCCGTCATCCCTGAGCGCCATCCAAAGAGGAAGGCAAAAGCAAGCAGTTCATTTGACGGCAGCATGAGTGACAGCTCCTCGGATCGTAGTGAGGAGCGACGACGTGTGTTCGTGCCGGTTGGAATACGACGGGGATGGGTGAGTTGTTGGGCTCG